>JAOPTO010002522.1:60276-107826 GCA_033822845.1 Tetrapedia diversipes | reverse complement strand
AATAAATGTTTGACACCAATGTTTCCCGGCGTTTTTATTAAATATTCAGATTAAGTCAATTCAGTCAAACAAAATGTACAGTGTGGAAGTTAAGAATGAAAATGCAAATTGACCTATCTCTTCGTTACGCACTGTAAATTTTTTGGTACATTTGTATCGGTCCGTCAATAAAATTTAACAAAAATTTCTGCGAATAATGGTAATAATTGTTTTTGCAAATTTCGCTCATAAAATTCGAAACTCGTCAAATCGACGGGTCCCGGTAAATCTAGCGTTAACATCCGCAACATGTGTGCGCGTGTGTTTCGTGCCACGTTGAATAATGAACTTTTTCGAACAACAATCCCACGGAAATCGAGTCGGTGCGCGAAACTTTTGAAAAAAAAAAAAAAATCAACGGATGCCCTGTGTTATTCGAGCAAATTTAAATAATCGAATTACCCAGCTTTGAATTTTACAATGCGGCATCTGTTTTTCGCTTTTTCCACCTCGCTGTTTTATTCATCCCGTGTGTTTTACTAATAATCCCAATGGAATATCGCGGCGAACGGGAATATTCTGGGCGAACTTTCGCGCGTTAAACAGGCGTAGTTGTCAGCGGCGGGGTGTCACGTCGGTCCTTTACCGATCAAAATTGAATCAGCGCGCGTCGAACGCAGCAGTCAATCTCCCTCGTCAATTTCTAAGTGACTGAATTCCGGTATGCTCGATTAGTCGACTGAAATCCCGTCGATAGTTCCATCGAGGTGTCGCGAAACGAGAGCGGAAAAAAAAGAGAGAGAGAGAGGCGCACGCGGAACCGGATTTCAACGAAGAACTCCAATCAATGGTCGCGGATCATCGATACGCGGCAAAGACTATTACCGATCGACGAGCCGTACAATCTAGTCGGTTATAAAAGTCTACTTGCGTTTGATGAATTTCGAGTGTTTACAATTACAAAGCAAAATTCTAATAATAATAACAATAAACGATAATAATAATAAAAGGAACCAAGATACAAGAAGCACTACATCATAAAAATTCCTACAAAACCTAACAGCAATAAGATTACACCCACAAGAAATATGCACAGTGCGTGTGGTTTTTGTATATACGTTTTTCTAATTGTAAGTCTTAAATAACAACAGTGCCGAACAAAACAATCGCTGCTCTAATGTAATAAGTATATTTACATTTTTAATATGAAAAAGCTTACAAAATTATTAAAATACAAAATTATTAAATTGCAAAATTATTAAAATACAAAATTATTAAAATGCAAAATTATTAAAACACAAAATTATTAAAATACAAAATTATTAAATTGCAAAATTATTAAAATACAAAATTATTAAAATACAAAATTATTAAAATGCAAAATTATTAAAACACAAAATTATTAAATTGCAAAATTATTAAAATACAAAATTATTAAAACACAAAATTGGATGCGGTCTATAAGCGGCGCTCGAAGCGAAAGGGTTAAAAATCCCTTCTCGGGGCCCAAGTTGGGAACCGGTGATCCGAAACCTTCGCGGTCCACTTTCCCTTTCCCGCAGCCGTGGACAGAAGGAAAAACGTTAACGGCGCAGGCGAAAGAATCGCGAATACACATCGCTGACCGAGGAGCCACGGGTTCGCTCCCCCAAGACCGTTCGCGGAAGGGAAGCGTTGTTACGTTAGGTTAATGCGGGCGTATGAATTACTGTCACGTAGCGGGGAGGTTTTCTGAACGGGATGCGTAATTTGTACCGGTGGCTGGTGCGCCGTGAGATGAATAAATCATCCGCCACTTTTCGTGGCTAAACTTTCGAACGTAACCCGCGTGTACGTACTTAAGGGGCCGCCGCGTGTGCGCGCGCCATCTTGGCCGCCATCTTGCCCTCCCGTGGCGCGTATTTCTTTTTCTGTTTCGTGGGCTCTGGAACCTGTTCACAGAAGGGGGTAAAAGGGGGGGGGGAGCTGGGGAACCGAAGTCGAAGACGATTTATAAGCGTCAGAGAGAACCGTCGTGGATTTCCCCTGCTGAATTATTGCTTGTTTGACGTTCTGATCTTCTTCGTCGGCCATCTTTCTTTTTTTGTTTCCCGTTTCTGTTCCCCGTGCACGGTTAGGCCGGATGGGGGGCGGGAAAAAGATCCCGCGAATGAATATTTATCAGCCTTTGGCCGGGGGGGGATTAGCTGCGGTAATTCGCACGTGTCCTGCCTCTACGGCTGGATTATATAAATTCGGGTAAAAGCACCTCTCCTTGCAGGGATTTCTCATTTTTCTGGTCTCTCTTCGTCGCGGCTGAGACATCGTGTCTGGTCAGTTTTATGAATAACATCGTTTTTTTTTTTTTTGGAGCAACGACAGAGATTTAGAAAAATTGTTATTTCGTTGAAGAATAAATTTATTAATGCTGGAAAAGAAGCATTTATTTCTGAGGGATGGTAAAGATGGAATGATTTTAAGATCAAATAGGATTCCTATTCTCTTGGCAAATATTTATTATTCGTAGAAATTTTCACTACGTATTTAAAGATATAATTTATTAGTACAGGATGACGGAAACATTTGTAGAAACTTGAATGTCTCGAGAAGTTTGTATATAAATCGAAAGTAATATAAATAGAAGTTTGAATCAGTAATGTAGGAAATGTACACTCTCTGTCAAAAGTACCCGTTCATCGATTCCATTTTTGTTTTCTTTTTTATTTCACACAATTGAGAACCTTTTGGGTAACAACTAGACTGGAGATTTTTATGTAAATTTAGATCTTAACAAAACTGACAAAGAATACGCTGACAAAGTTTGAACGTTAACACTAGGTTTACCTGGACCCGTCAATTTGACGGATTTCGGATATTCATGAGCAATATTTGCAAAGACAATTACTATTATTCTTAGGAATTTTCGTTAACTTTTATTGATGGAGTGATACAAATACACCCTTGTATCAAGCAATTCTCAGCTCAGCAATTGAAAATACTGTGTGACGTATACCTGTTTCTTAATCACATCCGTAAATCTAGTATTAAAACCTGGGACACCCTGTATAATGACATACTAATTACTTCTTTCCCAACTCAAATATCGTAACGTAATTACAACAGAAGCATTTCGGGCTTCGAAAAAGAAACAGGGCTCCAAAAAGTTTTCACCAAGAAAAGATGTCGTCGTCCAAGTCTTGTATCCCTTTTTTTTTCGAAGCTTGTGCATTCTCGATTTTAAAAATTGTCGAACCAACTGAACGAAGTTACTTCCGCCTGTTTCTTTCGAACGAAAACTTTTTCCCCGGCTTTTCTGTTGCCCCGATTTGCGAGTTTACGGTTGATCAGGCCGTTGATGATAAAAATCGTGCAGTTTCCGGCGAAATCGCGCAAAAACCTGGTTCCCAGCGACAGGAATAACCGGGTTATCTGGTTCATTTTCGTTTCGCCGGGACAGAGAGCAAGTTTTTGCCGGATATCGTGTAAAACGGTCCCCGTGTTCTTTCCACGACACAGTCACTGTGCTTTAAGGGGCGAGTTAGCTGCGACCATTAACTTGGTTCGTTTTCTGCTTTCATCGTTTGCAATTAGCATTGTTTGCGTTCAATTGAATTGTTTATGCAATTAAATCGATCACGGTCCGGCGATTTCGCTGTCACTCGCTTTATCGTCCCCTCTCGCGAGAAAAACACGCAATTTAACGTTCGATCGAACGATAACGAACAATTTTTAATGTTATGCTGAACGTATCGAACGTGTTTCGCGCTTGGATCTATTTTTCGCGACGAGTTATAGGTATCGAGAAAACATGAATTTTCAAGATGTTAAAGATGAAATAATAGGAATATAGGCGTTACAGTTATACTGTATTCGTAGTAGCTACCGGTTCGAAATACAGTCGCTGCAAAAAGTATTCGTAGATCGCAATTTTTATTACCGTACGAATCTGTGAGAGAGAATGGTAACTTAACTAATAAATACCTAATACTAACTTATATATAGATACCAATAATAAATATCTATACTTACCTATATATATCTATACGGTAAATATCTATAGTTACCTATATATATCTATAGACATACTTATAATAAATATCTATACTTACCTATGAATCTGTGAGAGAGAATGGTAACTTAACTAATTAATACCTAATACTAACTTATATATAGATACCAATAAATATCTATACTTACCTATATATATCTATACGGTAAATATCTATAGTTACCTATATATATCTATAGACATACTTATAATAAATATCTATACTTACCTATGAATCTGTGAGAGAGAATGGTAACTTAACTAATTAATACCTAATACTAACTTATATATAGATACCAATAATAAATATCTATACTTACCTATATATATCTATACGGTAAATATCTATAGTTACCTATATATATCTATAGACATACTTATAATAAATATCTATACTTACCTATGAATCTGTGAGAGAGAATGGTAACTTAACTAATAAATACCTAATACTAACTTATTAACACTTATATATATACCAATAATAAATATCTATACTTATCTATATATACTAATAATAAATACCTAATAACTAACTTGTATATGTATACTTAGAACTACCAAATAACTTAGCTTTTCTTTTTAATTTTATTTTTACTTACATGTAATACAAGTATCGCCAATCAATCCTCCAGATATTTTTCTTCACTCGAATAATTGCGTTTCAGATGGTTTAAATTTACATAGGAAGCCGGAAAACGATTTAAAGTTAAAATAATAACATCTGAATTGGTATGCTGAGAGAATAGATCAAACCTTCTGCGTACACCTGATGTATTAAACATTTTTACCATTTAATGGCACTTTTGTGCAATACTTTATCTAGCGCTTTTCCACTTTTTTTTTATGGACTTCATTCGTTAGATTCATTGGTGTCTTAAAGCAGTCATTGCGGACATAAAAAGAATTAGAGAATAAATTATGCAGCGATAAATAATAATAACGAGGTAGGTGTTTTGACGTAAATTTAACGAGCCCCCGTTCGTAATACTTTCCACTCGTGACAGGGTAAATAAGTTTCCTTTTTTAAGCTCCACCCTTACACTTTTCTTTCTAAGTGAAAGCAGCAAAGTTTCACGATAAAATTTCGCCCCGGAACTTCGAAACTGGAGGCTCGTTTGTCCACGTGAATCATGCCTCTAAGCTTGGAACAATGATTCCATTAGAATCGACGGATGATACTGCGCAACTAGACGATTAACGTTAGAACGTTAACAAGTATGTTAAACGAACATAAGTTTTCCTCCTCTTTGTAAATGAATTTATAGTTTCGTTTCTAATTAAAGAAATAACTGTAGCTTGTCGTGTTCTTTTTTCGTTTTAACTCACCAGCGTATTTAATCGACACACGAGCCGATGATTATGAAAGTGACCTAAGTCAACAATCCTTTCCTAAGTTTATATCTACTTTCTCTGCGATTTCATTCATTTTCAAGCGATTTGATTGGTAAAACAACTTTTTATAGATTTTTGACTTTCATACTCATACTTTTGTACTCATACTTTTATACTCATACTTTTGTATTCATACTCATACTTTTATACTCATACCTTTATACTCATACTCATACTTTTATACTCATACTCATATCTTTTATACTCATACTCACATTTTTATACTCATACTCACATTTTTATACTCATACTTTTATACTCATATCTGTTATACTCATACTTTTATACTCATACTCATACTTTTATACTTATACTCATATCTGTTACACTCATACTTTTATACTCATACTCATATCTTTTATAGTCATACTTTTATACTCATACTCATATCTTTTATAGTCATACTTTTATACTCATACTCATATCTTTTATAGTCATACCTTTATACTCATACTTATATATTTTATAGTCATACTTTTATACTCATACTCATATCTTTTATAGTCATACTTTTATACTCATACTCATATCTTTTATAGTCATACTTTTATACTCATACTCATACTTTTGTACTCATACTGATATCTTTCATACTCATACTTACTTTTACATACTTATCAGCACAATAATAACGTGCAAGATACAGGGTGTCCAAGCTGAAGGAAGCCACCTAACCATCCCCTTTCGTTTCACTGACACAAAAATGTTAACATACATAGCACAGTGTTTCCGTTTGCATCAGGATGCATTTGCGACATTGTTCGAAGAACTTTGGACTGAAATCTTTCTGTAGAATTGTCGGAATACGATACGAGTGGGTACGATTCTGGGAAAATGTGAAGTGTGCTCGAGTTGAGCGATAGCCGTGTGAAAGTAGAATGTTTGGACCAGACTGTTTCTAAGCCGCGAAAGATGAGCACTTGAGAAAACGTCGCGATTGAGGAACTTTGGGTGAACGTAACCGAATGATGGTCGATTAGAAAGAAAGGAAATGAATTGTTTGGAAGAATATATGATGAGGAAAATGCGAGCTCGAGGCAGAATGAGTGTGATTGTGAAACAAGTAAGTGTTGTATCCCCGGTGTTTTACGAGGTTTTATGTTTTATTCTTCAGCGAGGTGTTGGGGGACTGCCTTAGACCGAACCCTTTGCTCATGCAGTCTGGATTATGGTTCTTTTAAATGTTTGGAAAAATGGAATGGTAGGGATGAGATAGGATGAGGAAAATTTGAAGTCCAAATTTTGGGGTTCGGGTGAGTTAGGGAGCAAAGGACATGGATGAGTCACTAGGAAGTTAGGGTTCAAGTAGCACAATATTTGGTAAAGGATAACTGTTGCGATAGGATAACTTAATAAGAAGGAAAATGATAGGAATCGAACATAAGAACATCAAAGTTACTAAGATAAAAAGTCGTTTACACTATTAAATTATACACCATCAAGTTGTTATTATTAAACTATTTTAAATATACAGATTTAAATAATATTCCAAGAACTTCCCTTTGTTTTATCCATACCTGAGCCCTATCGTCCCTCTGACTAAATAAAAAGTAAGAAATTTCCTATAGAATTTTTATGTTCGATTCGGTCACAAGTCGACCTTTCGGCTTCGAAAAATTCATCGTCGTACGAAGAACACGGTTTCGCTCGGGTTTGGTCCCGCGTCGATGATATAGCGCGCGTTAAATCTGATTCATGACGGCGTATTGCGAGCCGGGATTTAAGTTCGGAAAGTGCTTCGTCCCGCGCTCGAACCGGATCGACAGCTTCCGAGTTTGAGGGCCGGTTTTAATGGGAGTCGAGCGGGGCTTGGAATGGAGATAAAGAAGCGTCTGTTGCAACGCGAAACTTGGATTCCATTGATCCTACCTGTTTCCTGTTGGGACCAACAACGGTCATTGGTTAAAAACGATAAGGGTTGAAACTTAGCCGATTACAGCTTGTTTCCTTTCTTTAGCGTTTTATCTGTATCGTTTGAGTTCGTTTCTTTGCACTCAACAAAGATTTGGACTTGGATCGCTTTCATAATCATAGGCTTATTAGCGACCGTATACCGGAAATGTCTAGACCGTAATTTTGGTTATCGAACGATTTATGATTGAGTTATGGCGACCTTCCTGCCTTTGTCACTGGGAGGGACTTAGCAACTACCTTTCTCGCAAGTGCTCGAGCTGGGACACGGTTTCTATATATACGAGTTCTGACCTGTCCCTTCCTATCCCAGTGTCTAAGGTATATGCCTGCTAGGTAGCCTTTCTGATGAGTACTAGCAGGTCCTAGACGAAACACCGCTTTCCATTCCTTTTCCTTCTCACTCCCTCTGTTCCACAACAGCCACATAGCATTTAGTGTATGCCTGGTTAGAAAGTACGTTAGAAAGTATGAATGTATCCCTTGAGACCCGATGGCTGCGTGTCTTCGGTACACTAGCCGTCAAGTGGCGTCTTAGAGTTCCATTCATACCTTCTAACGTACTTTCTAACCAGGCACACATCAAATACCCAGTCAGAAATCGCTCAGTAGCCAAAATTACGGTCTAAGCACTTTCAGTGACCATCCAAAGTATGCTGTCGCTAACTACCACTATCTAGGTTTGGGGTAGGTGTCGTGAGGTCAATCACAGTCCTCTTTTCGGAAGGCTATGTAGCCTTCCCCTCTCCCTGGCCAGATCCTTCAGGACAAAGGTCCTATCTTTTAGGCGACGCAAGCCTTCCTAGACTTTTCCACGCGTACTATAAACAATGCATCCCTCGACACCTGATGGCTGCGTGTCTTCGGGACACCAGCCGCAAAGTGGTGCTTTGGGGTTGCATTCATACTTTCTAACGTACTTTCTGACTAGGCCCCAGTCATAAATCGTTCAACAGCCAAAGTTACGGTCTAAGCACTTTCAGTGACCATCCAAAATATGCTGTTGCTAACTACCACTATCTAGGTTTGGGGTAGGTGTCGTGAGGTCAATCACAGTCCCCTTTTCGGAAGGCTACGTAGCCTTCCCCTCTCCGTGGCCAGATCCTTCAGGACAAAGGTCCTATCTTTTAGGCGACGCAAGCCTTCCTAGACTTTTCCACGCGTACTATAAAAAATGCATCCCTCGACACCTGATGGCTGCGTGTCTTCGAGACACTAGCCGCCAAGTAGTGCCTTGGGGTTGCATTCACACTTTGTAACATGCTTTCTCGCCAAGCACACCGAATACCCAGTCATAAATCCTTCACTAGGTTAAATTACGATCTAGGCACTTTCAGCGACCACCCAAAATATGCTGTCGCTAACATGTAGGTATACGTGAATTTTCGATACACGTTCAAAGTTGTGACCTCTACACGCGTGTGCATCGCGAGACCGCGGGAAAGAACGTCGATACTTCGAGGGCTCGTTCCTCCCATCGGTACACCGCCGTTGCTTAGTTTACGAGCGTTCCGGGGCCGTGGCCAGCCCGTTGTTACCCTTCGGGACGATCCTGAACTTCCGTCACGGCGATGAGAAAGTGAAACGGCGAACGAACGTCCACCGCACGTGGCGCGCGATACTCCGTGACACGCGTAAATCACGCCGCCGGGGGAGTTTCGCAACTTGGACTGTCTTGCGAGCTCGAAATCACCGATACAGGGGAACGTGGAAGGGGCGAGGGGCGGGAACGGTTCAAGGGGACACGCGGTGAAGGTTTCTGGCGTGTACAGTCGGGTTGAGAAGTAGCGGGACCAAGAAAACTTAACTTCTTACCTCGATAACTGCAAGCAACTGTTTGTACTTTGTGATCGTGTTCTGTACTTGTATCGTGGAACAAATACATTGTTTCGATTTGTTTGGAATAAAATTTAATTTTGGTTTTAATTATTGCTTCAGTTCAAGCGACTAACGATCGCCATTTCATGTTTGATTCAGTGGTAGTACAGGGCACGATTAAGGCTGGTGTGTACATTCCAGTTCATAATTTAATGGGCTCTTGATGGACTTAAAATAGAGAAATGCTTAGGTTGTAGTTACAGAATGAAGTTACTACCACGTTACTAATCGCTTATTGCACGACGAATGTTAGGTTATGTTATCGTTTCGCAATTTTACCGAACGTCTTTCTCGATAACTGTTCTGTATCAAATTTGCAAGTGTCTCACGACTTATAAACGGGAGTGTACGTGCTCATTGAGAAAATCGTAAGGGCTACGTTCTACTTTTCTTCTGCTCCCAGCACAATTTATAAGTCGACCGTTTTAAACGAGCGAACCAATTATATGAACGTTACGTATAATTAAATGTGTAATTCCAGCTGATTGTAAAGATTACGTGACTCGAAGGGTCCTGTTTTCTATGAAACCGGTAGGTGTGCCAAAACTTACGAGCCGGAGTGTATGTGTAGAGGCGCACCAGCGCACACACGTGGCACACAGGCGGGGGAAGGGTGAGCGGCAGAAGGAAGGAAGGAAGGAAGGAAGGGGAGTTTGAAAAAAGAGGAGGACGTGCAAAGCACACGTGTGTCCCATTCGTTTCGAACGCTCCCCCCTGCTGACGGGACCACCAGCAGTAGCAATGGGGAAGAAAAAAAATAGAAACGGCGAAGGGTAGTAGTCACGGTTTAGGGGCATTTTTCAGGAGCCGCTTGTCGGCCATCGTGTGCTCCAACATTCGTCCCTTCGCCACCCTTCTTCTCCTATCTCTTGATGGCTGCGTACGGTGCAAGTGTGTGCGTGTGTGTGCACGCGCGCGCGCATGAGATAAATAGATGGATAGATACGAAGAGAGAGTGCACAGAGGGAGGAGAGGGAGAGAGTATGCGTTTAAGGGTGAAAGAGAGAGGGGAGAGAGAGGTTATACGTGTGTGAGAGAGAAAGTAGAGAGACAGGACAGGGAACAGAGAGAGAGAGAGACTATATTTGTGAGAGAGAAAAAGTAGAGAGAGATGAGAAAGAAAGATAGAGAGAGAGAGAGAGAGGGTATATGTGTGCAAGAGAGAAAGTGGAGAGAGAGAGAGGGGAGAAAAAGAATAGAGGGAGAGACTGTGTTCATGAGAGACAAGGGAGATAGTGCACAGAGAGAGGAGAGGGAGAGAATATGCGTGTAAGAGAGAAAGAGAGAGGAGAGAGTATGTGTGTGCAAGAGAGAAAGTAGAGAGAGGGGATAAAGGAAGAATAGAGAGAGAAGAAAGAGAGAAAGAGAGTATATGTATGCAAGAGAGGAAGTAGAGAGAAAGAGAGAGATAGTGCATAGAGAGAGTATGCGTGTAATAGAGAAAGAGAGAGAGAGAGGAGAAAGAAAGAATAGAGGGAGAAACTATGTGTGTGAGAAACAAAGGAGAGAATAGAGAGTAGAAATGGAGAACAGTGGGAGAAACTAAATGTATACGAGAGAGAGAGAAAGGTGAGAGATAGAGAGTGTTGCATCGGTAGATCGATTTTTTCCCGATTCCTTTGGGCCCCTCCGCATATTCTCCTTGTTTTACACTCCTGAACAGCCCCTCATCGATATTACGCCCGGATTTTCTGCTGCTCGTTCCCGGAACAGGATATTTGTCAGAGGGGGTCTACGGTCCACTCGAAAGCATGGACACAATTGCGTGGGAGATAGAGCTGCCACTTTAACCTACACGCCACTTTCACCGGCGTCGTCCAGAGATTTCGCGGTCATGCGCCGGCTATTTATTACGATGAACCCGTACGACCCCTTCCTAGCCCCGATAATTTATTGGGTATCAATGGGAGCCGGCGAGCGACGATATTTCGTCGATGATCTGTGACCGGGCCTCCCTCGATCGTATTTTGCTACAGCAAAGAGTTTCTATTTATTGGGTCCGTGTGGAAGTTCCCATCTCTCATGCGGAATTCGATAGTTCTATAAAACGTGTACACCCGTTTTCTTTCAAAAATACATTACACGCTTCCAAATTTTAACACATTCGTCGCCCAGCGTGATTCGGCTGAGTTTCTCGCTGGGCCCAAATCCGATAGCATAGAAAACTGAGGTAAAAATATATAAAAACAGTAAAAATTTTTATTTTTTATTTTTATTGTATGTATTTTATATTTATATACATATTATACTTCAATACTTATTCCATTGAATTCCTTTTAACCCTTAGCGCTCCGTATATTTTTTTTCTTTACATACGACAGTACCTTTCTCAGACAATTCTGATTACTTCGTACAAAATCCATCTTTATCATCGCTCAGTTTTACATTCGTAACTGTAACATTCTTCCATGCCCTTAGCTATAAAAATAGATCGGAAAATAACTAATGACAAA
Organism: Tetrapedia diversipes; assembly: GCA_033822845.1. Lineage (NCBI taxonomy): Eukaryota > Metazoa > Arthropoda > Insecta > Hymenoptera > Apidae > Tetrapedia > Tetrapedia diversipes. Next base: position 96,186 of record JAOPTO010002522.1, on the reverse strand, counting down.
GCATCTGGAATGTAATCGTATCAAATACAGAATGTCTCCGCAGCGGAGCCAACGGAGCGCTAAGGGTTAAAATTCCAATTTTAAATCTTATTTAACTTTAAGAAAAAGAGCGTCACCCATATTTGAGTGACGTGGCGACGAACGTGTTAATCGTAGTTTCAGCTGTTACCTATTTTACAGGTGAAATGTGAAACGGTCAGTGTTTAGAATTTATACTACAGCAAAAACGTCTCATGTGTGAACAAATGTGTTCGAATAAGAGAACCTTCAAATAATAGAACGGTTACGTTTCCTTATGCAATAAGGAATTATACTTAAATAGAGGTTGAAAAGGTTAACAGGTCGTTTAAATATTTGAATGTCCTATTCTTTTCACTGTTAAATTTTATTATCTTGCAACAGTAAATAATCAATTTTCGGATGACAGTGTTCAGGAAATAGAATGTCTGGCTACAATAATTTAGACAATGGGAGCTCAGAAAGGAGGAGGGGCTCTACTGTACCATATTTGAAATTCCATATTTGAAATGAAAGAGGTTAGGGTGTTTCGTAAATCAATCGTCTAAAGGATGGCTAGAGATAGTTAACAGAAAGGGAAAATGCTGGGATAATTATAAATGCAGTGAACAGCAGCAGCTCGTCTCTCCGTAAAGAAACCATGGCAACCGTTAACAGGTCGTTTAAATATTTGAATGTCCTATTCTTTTCACTGTTAAATTTTATTATCTTGCAACAGTAAATAATCAATTTTCGGATGACAGTGTTCAGGAAATAGAATGTCTGGCTACAATAATTTAGACGATGGGAGTTCAGAAAGGTGGAGGGGCTCTACTGTACCATATTTGAAATTCCATATTTGAAATGAAAGAGGTTAGGGTGTTTCGTAAATCAATCGTCTAAAGGATGGCTAGAGATAGTTAACAGAAAGGGAAAATGCTGGGATAATTATAAATGCAGTGAACAGCAGCAGCTCGTCTCTCCGTAAAGAAACCATGGCAACCGTTAACAGGTCGTTTAAATATTTGAATGTCCTATTCTTTTCACTGTTAAATTTTATTATCTTGCAACAGTAAATAATCAATTTTCGGATGACAGTGTTCAGGAAATAGAATGTCTGGCTACAATAATTTAGACGATGGGAGTTCAGAAAGGTGGAGGGGCTCTACTGTACCATATTTGAAATGAAAGAGGTTAGGTTGTTTCGTAAATCAATCGTCTAAAGGGTGACTAGAGATAGTTAACAGAAAGGGAAAATGCTGGGATAATTATAAATGCAGTGAACAGCAGCTGCTCGTCTCTCCGTAAAGAAACCATGGCAACTGTACACCTAATACCATAGTCACGTGTTATCATAAGCCGCGGGGGGGTGTGCGGGAGGGGGGGGGTGGTAGTAAGCTAATATCATTCTCTGGGGAAATATTTCATAGTTCGTAAAGTGTTGCGCTTAAACGTGTTTACATTCGCGGCTACTATCTCCCTCCCTCCCTACCTCCCCCCCAACCCTTCATTTTTTCCCACCCTCTTCCTTTACTTCTTTTTCTCAGATTGGTCCTTTACGGTTTCCTTTTACGGCCACGCAATTTTTCTCAAACAGAATTTCCCTGCTCGCCGAGATGCCCACGTACGTATGTACAGTCTGATTGAAAAGTACTCGCGACATTCGCTGTTTTACGCGTACCGTTGTTTCTGTCAGCCATGTTGTTCAATATCATCCGAGTTTCGGTCATCCAAATCGGTTTCAGCCATAAAAATGGAGTTCTGCCGTGATGGAACAGAATTGTCAGCTACTGTGCTCACAGTAGTGGTATGTACAAAAGTTTAAGATGGTAGAACAATGCAAAACAATAATTTTATGGTATGCAAATATTATTCGTATACTTATTTTTATGGTCATTATGGTAGAACACTATCTGTTGATTATCATAAAATACGAATTTTATTTATCGTACTATTTCTTATTAATTAATTAATTTATTTTCGTTCACTGTTTGGTCTTAAACTTTTGCCCGCTACTGTATACGGGTTCGTAGTCTTGACGAGCAGATTTCGTTAGACACATGTACACTACCGTTCAAAAGTTTGGTATCATTATAAAAATCCTGCCATAATGGTATCTCTTGCGATAATTTATTGTTCGTTTGAGATTAATGTTGCTAATTTTAACAACAGTTTCTTTTATCGTGGTAAACTTTTCATAGAATGACTTTTTGAAATACCCATCATTCTAAACTCCTTTTTTCCTAAATTCAAATGCTTCATAACCCATTGACTGCCATGCGAATTTGTGCCACGATTTTATTTTGAAGAAGACATGAAGTTTTACAAAATATAATAATATTAAGTTACTGATATAATATTGTAAGCTATAATTATAATAGTTTTGAATAAAAATTGATAATTAATATGTTCTCCACGCTATATATATATATATATATTTTCCGTTCATCCTTTATAATAATTCTTAACTCAAATGGTCATTTGTAGCCAATCTAAATTTGCAGCACACACTACGAGAAATCTCGTAGCTGGCAGTCAACTGATTAAAATCTCTGGATGATTCGAAACTTTTGGCCGGTAGTGTACGCGCCCACAGCACTTTGAACCAATGTCGCGTTGGGAAGGGTTCAACTTTTGCCCGCTACTGTACCGGCGGAAGTCTGTTTCGCCTTCGACCTAGCCAAGATATTTATCGAATCAAACTTCTGCCGGTGGATTTTTACTGCGGACGCTCGCAGGGAAATTGATTCCAACGCGTGTGTTTACGACGTCGTCGATGCGAACGAAAGGATTTCTTATTTCCGTCGGATGGAACGCGTTCCTGCTCCCGTTTCCATCGCCGTCGAGCCTCGACGACTTTAAACGGGCACCAGATACCGACTCGTGTTCCCGCTCTTTCAAACATTGTGACCAATGCACGCACAGCGCCGAAACTTGAGGGTGAAATGGCGATGTTCGAAGAAAATCGGATCTCTTGAATGGAATCTCAACCCTTCTGAAAGGATTCTCGAAGCTACGATTCGATCACGTTCGCCTTTCTTTAAGAAATCTTTCCCGATTTCAAGAAAAGGAACCTTCGCCGCAAAATCGCGACTGGAAGTGTCTATCACGAACAGTTTCTCTATAATTATTTGTAGAGGAGGAAATTTTGTAAAACAGTTATTATATTAACACGTTGAATGCCATGGCGGTCACCGGTGACCGGCACTCAACCTGGCGGCGGCGCCATGGGGGTCACCGGTGACCGCCGCGCTCAAATGGGTAGAAATACATTATTTGGACAAATGTCAATACTTATCAATTTTTCATTATTACCATCGTTAATGCAATGATGCGAAGAAATTAATACAGTGAAAAATATCTAAAAGTAGTTACACTTATTTGTTGTTGGTAACGTTTCAACAGTATATGAATCTTATAATAGAAAATTCATCGTGGCGCCACGGGGGTCACCGGTGACCGCCGCGCTCAACTTGGCGGTGGCGCCGTGGGGTCATTGTTGACCGCTGCGCTCAAAAAAATTTTGTAAGATATACGCAAACAGATAAGCCACGGGGGTCACCGTCACCGATGACCGCCGCGCTCAAATTGATAGAAATACATAATTTAGAAAAATGTCAATACCTATCAATTTTTCATTATTATTATCGTTAATGCAATGATGTAAAGAAATTAATGCAGTATAAAATATCTAAAGATAGTTAGGCACTGCAACTTATTTGTTGTTGGTAACGTTTCAACACTATATGAATCTTATAATAGAAAATTCATCGTGACGCCGCGGGCAAACCCTGTAAAATTGGCGTGGCATTCAACGTGTTAAAGGATAGAATTCGTTTTTGTAGGTGTACGTGCTTATGTTTGTGAATGAAAGCGAGGTTTCTAGTAAATTTAGATAACCTTCGCCACGAAATTGTGACTGGAGGTGTCTATTACGAATAGTTTCTTTGTACTTATTTATAGGGGAGGAAATTTTGAAGAAGAATAATTACATTAAAGGGTAGAATACGTTTTTCTAGCTACTGGTGCTTATGTTTGTGAACAAAAGCAAGGTTTCTGGAAACACAATTTTTTCGTGAAACGTAATCGTACAAAAGTGATTAGGATCTTATTTAACCACGAAAGATGTAAAAAACAGTTTGTCTAATAATTTAGAAATATACAAAGTAACCTAAAATAACTCGAGGAAGTTCGTATGAAACTTCATTAACCCTTTATCATCGAACGACAGTTTCTCGAATTTCCAGACTTCAGTTAGTTTGTTCATCAGTTAGACTCAGAGGTTGGATAGTCATACATGTAAATATCTTTGACGGTGTCTGAAATCGGTAATATTTCATCGTGTTTTGTTTAATTAATTTTAATCCTTTAAATCTCGAATAGCGTGTTATGGTTAACGTTAAATCTAAACTGCTTCGAGTTCGTGCATAGTTCATGATTTTTCCGCGCCGAAAAAGAAAAGGTATGGAAACGAAGCTTTTGTCCCGAATTGATCAGGCATTTATTATTAAATCTTGCAGATTGTATCAATTTCCATGCCTTTAAACTATTTAAATATCCTCGATTCACCTTCGATCGGTTATATCCTGCAGAATAGTCGAAACTATTTCGAGCGCCTGATTTGATTAGTACCATTCAGTTGGATCAGGTTAAAACGTTAACGAAGGGGATAAATCGACTGCTGTTCAGTTGTTGACCCGATAACCATTTTTCCATCAGAATGTTTTAATCATTTTCCAGGCAATCTAATCGATTATTGATTTTTCCACGCTATCGTGGAATATGTGTAGAGGGGAATGTTCGAAAGTATTCGTTAAAATTAAATAACACGATAATGGACGAAATTTGTGCGCTCGCAAGTGTTTCTGTAAAAATAAGAATTTCACTAGACACTAGTTATATTTAGTGGTAATTGTGATGCGAACGTTTTTTTTTTTATTGATACAAATCATTGATTTCCTTTTGAACGGAATATTGTTGTTAAAGCGAAATTTCCGCACGCTACTCTGCGTGGAATGTATTTCGCGAAAAGATGAAGTGGCCGTTCTCTAAAACAGAGGTTCTCAAACTAAGGATTACAGCTGGAGCTCAGTTTGAATGAGTTCGCGTTAATTACGAAAATGTGACTGTACTTCACATTTTTGTTTGCAACGTTTTATTCGTCGAAAATTATTGGACAAACAATTCGAAAAAATTAGTTCAATTAAGGAAGATTACTTGAGAACCACTGTTCCTGTTCGGTTATTTCCAGTTAACAGATTTGTATTAAGTGAATTTTGAATTGCAACCCTTCCAGTGAGTAGGTTTTGGAAAATTATATTGGGAGGTTTTAGAAAGCGGATCACGATTCGAGAACCTCGTTTGAGAACCCCTGCTCTAGAGTACCCTGCAGCTCTATTTATATCAACTCTGCTTACCACAATAGAATTTTAACACCGTTTGATCAACCGAACATTTTAAGAACAAATGTTGGAATCGTTGGAATTTATTTATATCAACACGAACTCTCGTTATCTGAACGAGGGATCCAGTTATCCGATCCAGCTCGTTCTCTATAAACTAAATTCCGCTGTTACTGTAATACGTTTCGCCTGAGCTTCGAGTTGAACCGAGGCAAGTTTTCAGACGAAATATTCGTGCGTTGAAATGTGTCACTTTAAAAACTTATGCGATGGAATAATTTGTAAAGCGTTTAAAAAATTTGAACGGTTTAAAATCTCTATTAAATTCGAAACCCGTTTCTGTTTATCCCACTTTTTTCTGCCACTTCGTTCGTTTCAGTTCTTGGGCAGAAATTATTCGAAGGATCGAAAGGTTTTTATTTCCTTTCTGTTTTTAGTGCATCCCCTTCTTTCAACTTTATCCTCTCAATTTTTCAGTTTTTTCGTCAGACGGTAAGAGTTTGACGAGAGAAAAAAAAAGAAAGAAGATATGGAAAGGTTAAACGTATTCAGTGTTGGAGTTGTGAAATTCTTTGCGATGAATATACGGTGAGATTAATGAATACGCGGAGAACATACTGTAAAAATTTACATTACCTGAAACGTTACATTACGTACGTACGGCGGGGCGAGTGAAAACTTGCAAGAAAATTGCGTTCCTGTGTTGACATTAAAGCGCGAGTGAATTTTAATATGCAGCGAAACGAATTCATAACGCAGTTCCAAAAATGGCCATTAATTTTTTAATTTAGCAAGACCGTACAGGAGTCCGGCGGGAAATAATTTATTCTACAATTTCTGCGCTCTTGTTTATAAGTTATTACCCCGTTTCACGTTATAAATTTCGTTCTGCCTTACATGTGATAATCATTAAAATTGATAACCTAAATATTAAGCACAGCCGAGCATTTAATTATCCAATCATACCGCGTGTACGTTAAGTTAAATTATCGAAATTTATAAACGAAATAAATCGCGTTGAACGTTGAATGGTAACAAACTATATAATTATGCGACACAAAATTCTCATAATGAGATCCTTTCTCCGTTTCGTTGTAGATATATGTTTCGATATAAACTCATCCGTGCACGGTGGTTGCAAAAGATGTACTCACACCATTATTTTTGTTATCACATCTAAGAGAGGACAATGTAGAACATAGATTTTTAAAGTTTGCAAATATTGTTTGTACGTTCATGTTTATTTTTATTATAATTTATTTTTATTATTTTTATTATAATTTATTTTTATTATTTTTATTATAATTTATTATAATTTATTTTATTATAGTAGAGCACTATTATAATATACATTACTATATTATACTATAAAATATACTGTAGTGGACCATTATTTATTGATTAACACAGAATGCAAATTTTGTTTATCATGCTATTCCTTATAAATTAATTAGTTTCATTTGGTTGACTCTCTTAGGTCTTAAACTTTTGTCCGTTACTGTATCTATGAATCGACGAGGATCGAGTGTATTAACCCTTTGCACTCGAGAGGTGACTCTTAATCGTCAAATGATACTAACTTTAGGAATTTTCAAAATTCGAAATATTTACTAAGATATGCCTATATTAAACGTCATTTAGTTTAGTTGAGTAACAAACTAAAATTTACATATGTGATTATTTAACCTCTGAGCCTCACCAATAAACAAACTAACTAAAGTCTGAAAATTTGTGAAACTATCACTTGGTAAGCAACAGCCACCCTTCGAGTGCAAAGGGTTAAATTTTTTCTTGTTCGATGATACTTTCATACGATTATACAACATTTGATGTTACAAAAATCGAATATTCGGTTTAATTAAAAATATGAGTGATTGGATACTTGTAAGTAATTTTTACAGTTACTATATGTAACTTATGTAGTACAGAATACAATTCCTATATTATGGTGAAGTTTATCGAATCTGCATAATTTCCTTAACATCGATTTCCAAATTTCCAAGAAACTAACTTCAAATATTTATTGTTCTACACGCTAACAATTTTTTACCACGTTTCTTCATCTACTTCTTCCATGTCAGCGTGTTCTCTCCTGCATCCCTCGTTCCACCTCTCTGGAACGTTTTAAGGCATGAAACAGGCACGAAACTGTAATATCCATCATTTACGTGGAAATTAAAAGTGAACGCGAGCGAAGGAGCCATCAAGGGGTTGACGTCTTCTTTAAAATTCTATTCCCTATCTCAGTGGGCCGTGTAACGGTCGATTTATGAGAACCAGACGAGAATCCCCGTTTTTATCCCGGAAATTCAGATACATTCAAAATCAAACGTCATTTCATGTAGCTTTGATGAGATCTATCTACGTCACCGTGATTACGTTAAATGATAAACTTTTTGCGATAACTATTCACGTTTGTTATATTAAATTGTGCCTTGATTGGCTGACTGACAATTTCTCGACTTGCCATAACCTCAATTGCTGTGAACAGAAGCAACGCAACATTTGCTGTGCAGAGCTGAGGAGAATGCATGCGAAACGAGGGAAATTTTATTGGTTATAACCTCTACAGGCACATAATTTTCAATCAAATCATTTGACTTCAAATCTTTCAAATTCAACTAACTTTAGACTACTTTATGTATCTATGTTATTTTCCTTGTCTTGAAATATAACTAGTGTCAGTAAGAATTAAAGTTCTTTCGATTGTTCTCCATTTAAGTTACATTTCGAATTTGTAAAATGTAAATTTCTTGCTACAAATTTTCCAATAGCACCACCTGCTTGACGCCATTTTAAATCTTCACATCTGAGCTCTTTCAATTATTCCATATTTGAGTTCCATTTCGAATTTGTCGAACGTGAACTTGCTACAAATTTCTCAGTCGGCACCACCTGCTTGACGCCATTTTGGATATCCACTGTCTGACGCCATTTTAGGTATCCACTACCTGACGCCATTTTAGGTGCCCACAGCTCGAAATCGGATTCAATGGAATTCAAACGACTTCCAGTCGAGCGTAATGTCAGTAAGAATTAAAGTTGTTTCGATTGTTCTACATTTAAGTTACATTTCAAATTTGTACAATGAAAACTTGCTACAAATTCCCCAATAGCACCACTTGCTTGACGCCATTTTAAATCTTCACATCTAAGCTCTTTCAATTGTTCCATATTTGAGTTCTATTTCGAATTTGTCGAACGTGAACTTGCTACAAACTTCTCAGTCGGCACCAGCTGCTTGACGCCATTTTGGATATCCACTGCTTGACGCCATTTTAGGTGTCCACTGCCTGACGCCATTTTAGGTGCCCACAGCTCGAAATCGGATTCAATGGAATTCGAACGACTTCCAGCCGAGAGTTTCGATTCGTGCAAAACACAAACCTGAAGTTAATCTCGACGAGGCTCTGCAGAAAGTCGCAAGTTCGTTCGGTTAAGCTACTTAGGGATCGATTTTTAATTCTTCCGGCCGCGCGGAACTTTCTTTCAACCGATTTTTTTCTCGTCGATCCGGATCACGGAACCTATCCAACGGAACCGACCAGTTGCAGCGAACTGCGATCGATCGTACAACCTGGGCTGGTTGTTTATGCGAGTGTCGGTTACGTTAGAGCCTCGATAGCCTGCCTCTCGCGAAGCGTCTTGCACCAGCAGGCTGCAATAACGTGTGATTACTGTGTCGCGCGAGACTTGGTCGAGGAGAGGCGGAGAAAAACGTGCCTCGTTGAAAGTGACGCTCTTCGGGAACTTTTTCAACGGCGTGCACTACGTCGACGAGAGGTTTCCCCGGGTATTTTGTTTTTACCAGCGAGGATGTTGGGTATTATTGTCGTTTGTTTCGCCGATCTGCCGAGGATTTGACGCGATGAGATCGCTCGCGTGGAAAAGATTCGAGATTCTGCTCGTTGGAGCGAAGCGGAGGGTTCTTTTTCACTTCGTCAAAAATGATTTCGAATGCTTCGTGAACTACGTCTTTTGTCTTTGCTCGCTAAAAGATTGTAGATAGAAAAATTGTGTAGTTACAATGAAACACTTACGATAAAGACATTTTTCGATGTGATTTTAGCTTGTTTTTCTCGGAAAAATATTTACGGGGATTTTTAAATTAAATTTGATCCTTATCCCTTTTACTACGAGCAGTGACTATAGTTACCCAATGACTGACACTCGTTACGTACAAACGGTGACTATAGTCACCCCGTGAAATTTCGTGAACAGAGTATTATTGCATTATGCGATAATTTTTTAACCCTTTCCTTTCTACGACCGATTATTGTTACGCTCTGCGTAAGATTCTGCAGTATCGAACGTACGACGGGCAATTGCAAAATTTGATCCTTATCCCTTTCACTGCGAGCAGTGATTATAGTCACCCCGTGAAATTTCTCGAACAGAGTATTATTGTATTATGCGATAATTTTTTAACCCTTTCCTTTCTACGATCGATTATAGTTACGTTCTGCGTAAGATTTCGTGATATTGAACGTACGACGGGTAATTGCAAAGTTTGATCCTTATCCCTTTCACTGCAAGCAGTGACTATAGTCACACAACAAAATTTCGCGAACAGAGTATTATTGCATTATGCGATAATTTTTTAACCCTTTCCTTTCTACGATCGATTATTGTTACGCTCTGCGTAAGATCCTGCGGTATTGAACGTACGATGGGCAATTGCAAAGTTTGATCCTTATCCCTTTCACTGCGAGCAGTGATTATAGTCACCCCGTGAAATTTCTCGAACAGAGTATTATTGCATTATGTAATAATTTTTTAACCCTTTCCTTTCTACGACCGATTATTGTTACGCTCTGCGTAAGATTCTGCGGTATTGAACGTACGATGGGCAATTGCAATTGTTCCGTAAGTGCATGGCGGTTTGTTCAGCGGGAGTTGCACGCCGAAGAATCCTCCCGTAGCGAAAGGGTTATGTTTGTGGAGAGTTTCTTGGTAAATTCTCTTCTCGAAGATGTTCACTTGTTCCGTTGTAATCATTTTTCAGGGGATGGAAAAGCTGAAGGTGGCTTTTAGAGGTTCGAGAAAAACTTTAATCGGCGAATCAAAGCGTTTATGGCAGAAGTAATCGAAATAATTGAAACGATTAACAATAGAACTACCGACGATTACAATGTACTTCTTTGCATGGAAGGGATGAAATTGAAAATTACATGAAAAGATATTGAATACATAGAAAGCAAATCTTTATTTGTACTTTCTGCAGAAAATCATGTTAAATTTTTGAAGCTTTATCTTAGTGAATTTATAAGGCTGCCATGAATAATCACCAATTGGTCATTTTGACTGCTTTGGTAATTCTAGTGATAATGAATCTTTAACACTGGAAGGATCGACAATTAAAGTGTACTTATTTGCATGGGAGAGATCAAATTGAAAATTACATGAAAAGATATTGAATACATAGAAGGCAAATCTTTATTTGTACTTTCTGCAGAAAATCGTACTAAATTTTGGAAGCTTTACCTTAGTGAATTTATAAGGCTGGTCATTTTGACTGCTTTGATAGTTCTAGTGATAAATAAGGCAATATGTTTCTTTCGTTTCAATGAACGAACCAAAGCGTGTTTCGTGCACGATATTTGTCACAATTTTGTTTCGAATTCACGACGATAACGATTTTTCCATCTTTCTTCCTCTTTTTCTTTCTGTCGTTCCCCAATTTCAGGAATCACCTTGATTTCTTTAAAGTGACTTATTCCCCACAACCGGTGTTGAATTATACCCTAACTTGAGAAGTAAATAACTTGCTGGGGTGGGCAGGAAATCGTGAGTCAAGCAACTACAGAAGACAAATGGATCCGAAGGGTAGACCCTGCTTTTTTTTCTCCACGTGAACTTTTATTCGGAGGAAAACCTGGTTTGAAATTCAATTAGTTATCGCTAGAACTGGCAGAATGGTAAAAATGGTAAAAATGGTAAAAATGGTCAATTTGTAATTTCTTACGGGAGTTCTGTAAAACTATTTTAGGGCACTTTTCGGAATTTTAAAATGGTAAAAATGGTCAATTCGTAACTTCTTACGGGAGTTCTGTAAAATTATTTTAGGGCACCTTTCGGAATTTCAAAATGGTAAAAATGGTCAATTCGTAACTTCTTACGGGAGTTCTGTAAAACTATTTTTGGGCACCTTTCGGAATTTCGTATAGTCTGCTACAAAAATATGAACGAAGATTTGTTTCGCTTAGATTAAGTATCTTTTCGAATAATTTTCGATGAAAATAAGTATACTTCAGTTTATTGGTAACTTTAGCGTTAATGTTTTAAATCTTTGTACTTACATAAAATTTTAATTATTTAAAGAAGGAAAGGATTAATTCATTCGTTGATCAAAATAAAATGAATTAAAAAAGAAAAAATCAATTTCTCTTACTTTACGTCTTCGTGTAGCAGAATATGTAAATGAATCGAAAATACAAACTCAGGAAATCACCAATGTGGACCTATTAAGTATTTTAAGAAATTTGTTATCATAAATATTGCAATTATTACTACGATACATTTTATTTATTGTAATACGTCCATGCCAGCTGAATACAGATTTATTAATATTTTCTTGTAAATAAATAGTAGAGGCAATATGAATTTTTTCGAATTTGTCCGACTTTAACTGATAAATGGAATTAATGTTCATAAAATATTGTTGATCTCTGTTGTTTTATCTCAGATGATTAAAATTTAACAGATACATGCACTCTTTCGTGGCAGACTGTGCATACCAATGTATATATACGTGTAGATTGAATAAATTAGCGGAACGGTCGGTAAGACCGGCAATTAAGGGTTAATTAAGCTGCAGGTTTATAGATTTTGCGATACGTTCCCATTGTGTTATTTAACGAGATGTACAATTGCAATCATTTCGTCGGGATATACGAGGATAATCTATAATAATAATAATAATAATAATAATAATCGTGTTCCAAATTTATGGTCGCAGATGTTTTCGTACGTATCTCTTAAAACGCAGATATTATTCTTTTATCGTGAAGTATTAATTAAATATTAATTACACACCTACTCACAATTATCGTGGACCAATTGTTTCCATCGTTATCGTTAAACGGTTTCATTTTCAATCCTTAATTTTCTAAGATGCTTCCACGGTATTATAACCATATATACAACCTCTAGAACCTCTCATATCCGAACAGTTATAATTTGGATGTGTTGTTGTACGTAGATATTTTGTTATCCGAACAGAGTGTCGTATAGTAAAATTTCTGTGTCTTAACAAACAATGAGATTTAACGGTAAAAAAGAATACATAGGACACGCAAATACTCAGACAAACTACAGTAGCGCACAAAAGTTTAAGACCAGAGGGCCAAAGAAAATAAATTAATTAATTAATAATAAATAACAATTTAAATAAAATTTGTACTCTATGCTAATTAATAAATAGTGTTCTACCATATTAACAATAAAAATGAATATTTAAACAATAATTGCGGACTAGAGAACTATGTTTTACATCGGATCTTTCGTCTTAAACTTTTGTCTGTTACTGTAAATTAATTAATTAATAATAAATAACAATATAAATAAAATTTGTACTCTATGCTAATTAATAAATAGTGTTCTACCATATTAACAATAAAAATGAATATTTAAACAATATTTTTGAACTATAAAATGATGTTTTACATTGTCCTGTCGTCTTGAACTTTTGTCCGCTACTGTAAATTAATTAATTAATAATAAATAACAATATAAACAAAATTTGTACTCTATGCTAATTAATAAATAGTGTTCTACCATATTAACAATAAAAATGAATATTTACACAATATTTGTGGACTATAAAACTATGTTTTACATCGGTTCTTTCGTCTTAAACTTTTGTCTGTTACTGTACATAACCTTCTTAATATCCATTTCAATAACAGAATATTTAGTATAAGAAAAACGAATTCCTCTGTTATTCGAGATTTCTGTTTTGCTATTAGTTCATATGTAGGGGTCGCTGCTGTACTATAGACACAATTTTTATTTCACAGAAACAAATGCACGTAAACGTGTGCGTTCAAGTATTACAGAAATGTCTATGATAATAAAGAATTGAAGAAGGCATTCGACTCTCGATAAAGGTTATTAAATATTGACCATGTTGCGGTTGTAAGGGACACAGGATGTATGGGTGGTAAAAGTTTAGTAGAAATTTGCCTGGTCATTGATTGAAACAGTTGGGGGATTGTGGTTATGGATGATTTATGGGAATACCATATGATTGATGTAATGTCACTCTTATCGAGGGTATAGCGAAGGAAATAATACGTTTGAGGAAGGAAAAATGTGATCATTTATGGATTATCGAAACGAGTTAAACAGTCGAGACGATTTAACGGTATCGGGAATAATAAATAAGTTTTATGTTTATACCGATGATAATAATTTAAAATATTCCAATTTTAATTCTGAAAGAAGTATTTTACGAATAATTTAACAAATGAATTCGGGAATAGCCTGATTCAGTTTTAAAATAATCATTCAGAGAATTACTAATTTCATAAAAAGCTATCGTCCAATTTAGACCAATCAATATTTGGCGTGGCGTATTTTCCGAGATACGACATTTAAAATCTGAAACAGATTTTCACATTGGTCCGATTTGTAGAAATTTCAATTCGCACGAAATTTCACAATATAGTTACAAACTTTAAACTATCTCAACTTTTTGGAAAAATGAGTAATACTTTTACAATTAAATGGTGCATTTCGTTTGTCATACAGGGTGAGCCTCACGAATTGATCACCTCAAATAACATGTAAATTATTTGTTGCGCAAAAAAAATGTTTCACCTAAAACTTCGCTGGAAATTATAAAATTTATGGATGTAAAAGGAATCTCTATTTAAATTTCAATGTTTTGTTTACCCTTGTTAAGATCTAAATTTACATAAAAATCTTCAGTTTAGTTGTTACCCAAAAAGTTCTCAATTGTGTGAAATAAAAAAGAAAACAAAAATAAAATCGATGAACGGCTGCTTTTGACAGAGAGTGTACATTTCCTACATTACTGATTTATAACACGATGAACGGCTACTTTTGACAGAGAGTGTACATTTCCCATATTACCGATTCATAACACGATGAACGGCTACTTTTGACAGAGAGTGTACATTTCCTACATTACTGATTTATAACACGATGAACGGCTACTTTTGACAGAGAGTGTACATTTCCTACATTACTTATTCAAACTTCTATTTATATTACTTTCGATTTATATACAAACTTCTCGAGACATTCAAGTTTCTACGAATGTTTCCGTCATCCTGTACTAATAAATTATATGTTTAAACACGTAGTGAGAATTCCTACGAATAATAAATATTTGCCAAGAAAATAGGCCCTGTATACATAAAACATTATAATTACATAATTTATTCTAGATTTTAAACGAAAATAACAAGTGTCCTGTAATTTTTGTACGAAACTGTACACCTTACAGCTGCGAATGTGAAAACGCAAATGGCAAGATTCACTTACTGTACTTTAAGTACAGCTTGCGCTCGCTGTACAATGAACTCGTCACTTGCCTAACAAGTCGATGCCCTAAGATTATACCCGGTATCGATTCGTACAAGAGAAACATTTTGTCCGACAGCGAGTTTTTACCGTGTCATTTAAGAAGTAGACAACACGACACGGGCAGACGATGATCTCGGATCACGGCAAACACACTCGATGATGAAAGGAGAGCCTCGTGACACTTCAGAAGGCGACGAAGAGTTAAACAGTGACGAAAGAAGAGAAGAGATTTCGTTTCGTTCGACTGAAGCAGCCGTGCGAGCAAAATTTATCGACGATCGATTGATATTGTTAAAATAAATGCGCACGTTTATGATAATAATACTATTATGTTTATTATAATACCTTTGGGTATAATGTATATAATTGGTTTAATTGTTATACATGTCGAGACTTATAAGTTCTCCACGATCCGATTTAGAACAAGTATTCTTGGCCTTATTTCAGCTGGGAGTGCCCGAAACTTTGGGGTCCCAGGGTACAGTACCGGGCAAAAGTTTCTAATGAAAGCACAATGTAGAACATAGTTTTATGGTCTGCAGATATTGTTTTTTGATTCATTGTTATTGGGTACAGTAGCGGACAAAAGTTTCTAATGAAAGCACAATGTTGTTGTTATTATAATAGAACACTATTTATTGATTAGCACTGAATGCAAATTTTGTTTACCATTCTATTCCTTATAAATTATTTAGTTTAAGACAAGAAGGAAAATGTAGATACATAGTTTTATAGTGTGCAAATATTGTCTTTAAATTCATTTTCATTGTTATTACAATAGAGAACACTATTTATTAATTAATGCAAATTTTATTTACCATGCTTTCCTAATAAATTAGTTTAAGTAGTATAAATTGGTTGACTCTTCGGTCTTAAACTTTTGTCCGCTACTGTATCCCGAACCCGAAATTTCGCGAGCTCGTACAACTCTGGCGGAGGAAACGCGTCCTAAAAGTGCGTATTCAGCTTTTAGATGTTCGCGAACTTTTGTAATCGCCGCACGATCTGTCCGCGAACATTGCTCGTCATAAATTCACGGACAGTTCCTGAACAGCATGGAAGATTGGATATTCGTTTACGTTAGTCAACGAGGGATCAGTTCGTTAAGAATTTGCTGTTTGTTGGAAATGAAAACCTTCGAATGGACACTGTTGAACAACAGTAAACAGGTTAAAAAATTGCTTAAAGCAAGAACTTGCTTCAACCTTGCTGTAGTCTTCTGGACATTTTCGTTTATACTGAAAGATCTTCTCAAGAAACTATTACTAACAGTCTACTCTGTCTATTCAATTTTACGTTAAAGTACCATTTTTCTATAAATTGGGAGATCTTCTGAATGAAATCAGAGAACGACTGATTGCGGTAAAATTCGGGGAAAACACGGCAGGTTTAAATGACTATAGGTACGCCAGGGGTATTAGGTCGTCGCGTGTGAAATGTCGGTGGCAAGCTCCGTTTTGTGTTCTTTGAATTAGCCTCGTTGGCAGGTGATGATCGTTACATGATAAAGCGAAGCCTAATAGTTTAACCGCAATGTCGTCTGTGATAAAACTTAGCCTCGATCGTATCGTGCCCTAAGTTCGCACAATCCATGTGCAACGATGAAATGAGCGAACATTGCTGAAGACTTACGCTGTCAGCCAAAAGTTTGCAATCAGCCTAAAAGTTCCAGGAATGCATAGATTTGAAAAAAGAAGAATTTGCAAACGATCATACTTCAGAAAACTGTTCGATAAGATATCTATCGTAACGTAGGAAACTACTATTAACATCAGCAATATTAATTTGAATGTTGATCAAAAATGATCCACAGACATAACGTGGCTAGCATCACTCTGAAGCATCATTCCAAACTTTTGACCGGTATTGTATATCGGCGTCCTAAAAATTGCCAAACAGAAAAGCATGCCAACTAAAGATGACCAATTCTGCTGCCAGAGTCGGCAGCTCGATAAAATTCAAAACTATAGAAACACAACGAGCGACAGCGTTATAAGAAAGGGTAGGAAATCTGGTCGAACGCGCTCGCATTGTACACGGCACGCGGATGCACATTACCGTTGGCCCCGATACTTAGTGTGTTCGATCGGAACGAAAATATGTATGCGCCTGTACACGTTTCCCAGTCGAAGCACGGGAACAACTGGAGGTCCCTCTTCTTACCCGCCCGCGTAAAACCGATGTAGAGTAACGGTGACCGTCCTGCTTGACTCGGACGTGCCATCGATTTCCCGGCATTTCCCTGCATCGATACCCGATCCTACCGGTCCTCCAACCTGCCACCCCCACCCCCCTACCCAGCGTTCTGCCATTGCAGCCCCTGAAATCGTCCCATCGCCTTTGTTCGCCGCGCCGTTAAGTGGATTATCATCGCGGGGATTTCGAGCGTCAGCCTTTGACGTAACCGGAGCGACGACGACGCCGGTTGCCGTGGTCTAGGGGCAACGGCGTTAGGACAGTAAGGCGTAGGGCGGCGCGCATGTCGATGCTCAAGGCAGCCAATGGACTGGTTGAAATATTAAACGGGAGCAAAGACCCTGTTCCCGTGCGCCACACGGTAGCCGTGGTTCAATTTCTGCCCCAGAGGCGGTCGAACGACGGCAGCGGGCGGCGGCACGAGGGGGAGGGGTGAATGAAAATAGACGACGACGCCAGGAAAACGAGAGAAGGTGGTGGGAACTGCCGCTGTACGGAACCAAGGCTGGGGGAGGGGGTGGGCGGCCGCCAGGGCGGCGAGGGTTAGGATTTCGATAGCACCGCTAGCGACATCTACATTCCGCGACTAGTTGCAGAGGTGCAAAAAAAGAAAGGGGCGCGCACACACACACGGACACCCTCCCTCTAACCCCTGGTGGCGCGTGCGCACCCCAGGAATCCCGACCTGCATTGAAACACGAGGGAACTTACCCTTTCTACCCTCCGGTGGATGCTGTTCCCTGGTTTCTTGCACTTTCCGCTGTTCACCCCCAACGATTACCGTGGCAGCGCGTTCGCGAATAAGGGGGGGGGGTGAGTTGTATTTGCGGGGATGATTAAGGAGCTCCGAAAGGAGTCTTTGGTGTTGGGGGAGGGGAGGGTGGTGGCCGATGAGGAGGATCAGTGGCATTGTTGAGCGACGATGATGTTAGGGGTAACAACCGTCGGTGGCGCGAAGGATGAACGAAGAAACGGTTTAGGGTGGGGTGGGAGGGGTGTAGGGTGAGGAAATGGGGGGAGTCGAGGTACGCGGCGGACGATTCGAGGGGGTTGTTCCGGGGATGATTATGCGGTATTGAGGAAGTTTAACGGGGCGGAAGTGGGGTGTTGTTTAGCTGATATAATAGGATCGCGATGTAGCGCCAGTTTTATTAATGCGATGGAGTGCATTGTTAGAAATAACCGGGGTATTGTAGCGTTGCTCCGGGTCGAATGGCGGGAGGGCGATGGGGGGGCGGCCGATGCGGTAAAGTGATTATTACGCCAGCCTAATTAGTGATTTAGCGGATAAAAGTTATCGATGATACCGCGGGGCATCGTTATAATTTACTAATGGACGTTTCTTTTTCTTTCTTGTTCGCGAACGATCCTGATGGATTAAGGAAATTTCTGGCTGCGAAGGAAACGTACAAGCGTGTGCGGTAATTGACACGTATGTACAGTAGCGGACAAAAGTTTAAGACGAGAGGGCAGTATAAAATATAGTTTCATGATATGCAAATATTGTCTATAGATTCATTTTTATCGCTATTATTGTAGAACACTATTTATCGATTAGCATAGAATACGAATCTTTTTTATTGTATTGTTTCTCATAAATTAATTTATCTATTTTCGTTATCTCTTTGGTCTTAAACTTTTGTCCGCTACTGTATCTATGAAGATTCGAAAAAGTAGAAGCTGTTTAATTAATATTTGAAAATTTACATTCAGCAGTTTTTGTTGCCCTGTAACACTGTGCTCGAAGTACTCGATAAATGCGACCATTTTCGCACTAATCGAGGTATATTTGCACGTACGCGTGGATTAGTGAAATTAAAAATAGAATTTCTAATTGAAAATCTTGACGGGAAGACGGTAACGTTGAATCGAACGCATCTAGGAATTGAACGGAAGCGTTCGAACGTTGAGGATATTCAATAATACGATATATCAACACGCGTGATTGGCAATTGTGGTTGCTTGAAACACCTGGGTAAGATAGGTCGACCACAGTGTATATCTAGATTTATACGCTTGTGAAAATAGATACGTGGAAAATTACCCGGAGAACCCGCGAACAGCAAGAAACCGCTGAACGCAATCGATTCCGTTAACCCTCGGAAGACGAATGCTTTCAGACTGACATGACTGACGGATGCGGAATTATTTTAACCTCGCCGCGTCTTTAACACCAGGTTTATTTAATTTTTTTATTTGACGGGTTTCGGATTTCATGAACAAAATTTGCAAAAAGAATTACTATTATTCCTAATAATTTTTGTTGACTTTTATCGGTGGACTGACACGCGAATACACCTTAATCTATTTCGCTCTCAACTATGGAGTTTTAAATTCTGTATGATGTATATCTGTTTTTTGTAGGATATGTGTGTTAGAAATAGATGCACAAGAAATGTCCGTAAATCTAGTGTTAAGTTCTTCTTCTGCCCCATCATTTTATTGTAAAAAGTTTTCATTTAGTAATCGTGCTCTCTAATTTCAGGTTTACATTAAAAATTCAGTTTTTTCCCGAAATTGCAAATATTTTCTAACCCTTCTAATCAGTGGATATTTTATTTTCTAACCCTTTTAATCAGTGGCGAATTTAGGTATAGGCTGAATAGTCTAGGGTAGTAGTTTTTAGAAGGTGGTGAATTTGTGAAGAATTTGTTCCATATTAAAGATTTTTAGATATTATTTATTAATTTTTAGATACTATTAAGAATGAATGTTGAAGATTGAATTAAACATTAAAAATTCTTTAAAGATCAATAAATTTTCACAACAGAAAGCTTTCGAACCTAATATTTTAAGTACAGTAGCGGACAAAAGTTTCAGACGAGAAGCTAAGTAAAAATAACATAATTCACGCATGAGGAATAGCACGATAAACAAATTTTGTGTGTTTTGTACTAATCGACAAATATTAGACTATCCTATTAATAATAAATATATATATAAATAATATTTATAAGCTGTGTTACTCTATTTTAGAATATCTGTTTCGTCTTAAACTTATGTCCTCTACTGTAAATCACCAAGAGTAGTTTCTTTGAACTTGGTTACAAAAAGACATTCGATCTCGCAATCCTTTCAGACGGTTTAACCTCTTCGAGGATACCGGCACAGATGTGTTTAGCTTTTCTTCAATTCGAGCATGATTGCAACACCGGCGATGAAAAGCTTTGCGAATGAAACCCACCGAGAAGTTTTCCATGAAAATAAAATATCCTTCTACATCGTCTACCGAAAAGGAAATTAAGATCGTATCGATGAAAATTTTCATTCCTGACTTTAATAAATTCCACCCTTCGAGGGGTTCGTGCAGTGGTTCTCAATCGTGATTGTTACAACTGTTTCGTAAAATTATAAATAATTAGAAACAGTTCAATGGAAATACAGTAAAACCAACAAACTTTAACATCGTATTAAGATCGACATGGAGAATTTTGTTAAAGGGTTATTTTAGTCATCTTAATTTTTATAAACAACGTACTTTTTAACCAATAATTTCTTTTCTTATTACTAGATACTATTGTAACCGTAACCCAGTGTTTCTCAACCTTTTTTGAACTATCCAACATCTCAAAGATTTGAATGTCCCCTTATTAATACCCCCTATTTAACTATGATAGACAAACATATTCTAAAAAAGTATAATACAAATAAACATTCCAAATTAACGGAAGAAATTTATGTAAACTAGTTTTATACTATTTTTGTATATTACAACAAATTATTTACTACGTATAACCTAGGTGAAGTTAACGAATAGAATTTTCCAATTGTCTCCCAAACAATACAAATTTTCCACCTATGAGGCGTAGGCCCCACGTTGAGAACCACTGCCGTAACCTATGCTCATTATTATTATTGTACATAATTTTGATCGAAAGATTAATTTTTGTTTCGACCTATTTTATAACAGCGAATTTAGTGTTCCGCAAAAATTGTTTCCACAACCGCGATCGCTCCGTGTTTAGGGCCGGATTGAGAACCGCTGGGTTGAAGTTTCATTTAGTAGCCTGTGTTTCTTTTCTGGTCACGTATCGCGACGGTTTTTTAAGCGACACGTTGCTTACATGAAATATTTTCGTCCGTTCCGGCAAACAACGCGGATAAATTTCGCAAACGAGCATTTTGCATTATCGCAGGCCGCACGGTAATCCCGCTCTGGGAATAATAATAAAATAACGGCGCGTGATGAGCATTTAACAAACAGCTCGAACACGAAACCCCCGATTCCGTTCGCTCTTTCTTCGGCTTCGTCTTGATTTTTCACCGCCACCGCAAACATCGGCGGGACGACGAGTCGTGGCGGCCATTTTGATTGAACCTTTGATTGTTCGAACCTTTGTGCGACCGTGGGAAAGTCAAACGGGGTAGCCGGTTACGGTGGCAAAGGGAGCGGAATCTGTTCGGCACCGCAATTCGTGGATGCACGCGAAGAAACGTTCGAGCTGGCTGGATAAAGTAGGTAAATCGAATGAGAGATTAAATTTGAGGGAAGCTCTTCGATCGACGATTATACGATGGAAGGAATGGATCATGGGGATTCGCGAATTTTCGTGGAAGAAACCTCGTTATAATAAGTACAGCGCAGAGCTGGAAAGATTGCATCTGGAATGTCAGGGGTTTCTCGTTACCTTCGACTAACCTCATTTTTCCTCGTCACTGCATCCCCACGCATTCAGTAGCTCACTATGCGGAGCTGGAATGATGTCTTGTGAGGTTCCTTTGCTTGCTCTGCCAATCCCCTCACCACTAACGCCTCTCTAGGCCTCACACTTAGCTACACAATTAATATGTGTACCATAAGTTCGCGAAAAGCTGGCTAATAAAAGGAATGCAAGTCTGATTGGTTCTAGTCTCTATAAGCCCACTTCTTCTAACACTATTATAATCATAGGGTACACTGCCAATCCCCTCACCACTAACGCCTCTCTAGGCCTCACACTTAGACTACAGAGTTAGTATGTGTGCCATGAGTCTGCGAAAAGCTGGCTAATAAAAGGAATGCAGGTCTGATTGGTTCTAGTCTCTATAAACCAATCTCTTCTAACACTATTCTAATCATAGGGTACACTGCCAATCCCTTCACCACTAACGCCTCTCTAGGCCTCACACTTAGACTACACAATTAATATGTGTACCATAAGTTCGCGAAAAGCTTGCTAATAAAGGGAATGCAAGTCTGATTGGTTCTAGTCTCTATAAGGCAATCCCTTCTAACACTATTATAATTATAGGGTACACTGCCAATCCCCTCACCACTAACGCCTCCCTAGGCCTCACACTTAGCTACACAATTAATATGTGTACCATAAGTTCGCGAAAAGCTGGCTAATAAAAGGAATGCAAGTCTGATTGGTTCTAGTCTCTATAAGGCAATCCCTTCTAACACTATTATAATCATAGGGTACACTGCCAATCCCCCCACCATTATGCTTCTCCAGCGTTTACGCTTAGACCACACAATTAGTATGGTTTAAACTTTGAAGGTAGTTTTTCCCTCCAGTAGTTTTCTCCAAAAAAATTGCATTCATAACCCGTAACCTTTAATACACGCGAAAACTTTCGTTGAAAATCAAAATTTCAAGATCGACTGAGTTCGCACAAATACTTTTTGCAGCGACTGTACACGACAGCCCATCTTCTACGTATCGTTGGTTATCAACGTTTACAGCAAGGGTGGCCGAAATTGTCGACGTCGACAGGAGGAAACGTCGAGGCAGGGGTGTGAGGGGCAGGGGGGCGTGTATTATTTGAATTCAGTTCGACCAGATTATTCGGTTTGATTAATCAACAACGCACAACGACGGCGTGTCTCAAAAGATAGCCAGGGCCGAGGAGTTATGCGCGCTGGGACAGCGATGAGTTATTGCTGTCGCGTTACCGTGGCCTGTTGTCCCATTGTTTCTATTATTACATACGTCAAACGCGCGAATGAATTATGCGCGCTGGTAAACGCAGAAGTTGATTCGCGGGGAGCTAACGACGTGTCCCACGCCGCTTGTACACTATCGATCAAAAATTCGACCGTTGTACGTGTTCCCCGCTGGAAAATGATGATTTTCCAACCCTTTCCGCTGTCGATATTTTTTTTTATCAATTTTTGCTTACAACAGCTGTCTTTTGTTTCTATTATTACGTACAGTAGCGGACAAAAGTTTAATTACGGGAGGATAACGTACAACATACTTTTATAGTATGCAAATATTGTTCATATGCTTATTTTTATTGTTGTTATGGTAGAACAGTATTTATTGATTAGCATAGAATACAAATCTTATTTATACCGTTATTTTTTATTAATTAATTAATTTACAGTAGCGGACAAAAGTTTAAGGCGACAAGACAATGTAAAAAATAATTTTATGGTTCACAAATATTGTTTATCTATTCATTTTTATTGTCGTTATGGTAGAACAGTATTTATTGATTAGCATAGGATACAAATCTTATTTATACCGTTATTTTTTATTAATTAATTAATTTACAGTAGCGGACAAAAGTTTAAGGCGACAAGACAATGTAAAAAATAATTTTATGATTCACAAATATTGTTTATCTATTCATTTTTATTGTCGTTATGGTAGAACACTATTTATTGATTAGCATAGAATACAGATTTTATTTATACTGTTATTTATTATTAATTAATTTATTTGTTTTCTCTGATCCTTTGGTCTTAAATTTTTGTCCGCTACTATATGTCAAACGCGCGAATAAATTATGCGCCCTGGTAAACGCAGAAATTGATTCGACCGTTGTTCGTCGAGACTTTTTTAACCCTTTCGGCTGTCGATTTTATTTTTATCAATTTTTGCTTACAGCAGCTGTCCGTTGTTTCGTGTGTTTTGTTCGATAAAATGTATTTCGATGAACAGTTTATCGGTAGAAATTCGTTTCAACAATTTATTTATTTATTTATTTATTTGCTTGGAGGTGAACCCTTTGTGGTGTATTTGAAACAGTGCTCGGTATGATTCGTGTTTATGCTGGCGATTGAAAAATGTCGATTGTGACTGGAATATAGGAATTTAAATGTTTTCCTCGACAAAGCGCTGCCATTGATTCTATTATTTACTTTTGTTATTTGTACTTAGATTTTTGTCCGCTACCGTATAGTGCACGTTATCACATTTAGAGAGGGAGACAAGACGTTCGTTTTTTCATTTTTTGGGCAATAGAACTCCAGTTATATCCTCAGGATAAACATTTACTTTCGGGACACCCTGTAAAAAACGTCTGTTGATCTAGAACGGTGTTTCCCAACGTGGGGCCCACACCCCACAAGGGGGGCGATTCGAAAATGGACTCCATATATGTTTTGAAATTTTACTTACTGTGTTTCGTCAACAATTTCATAGTGATTTCTTCCTAGAACCTGTCATTTGTGTTTCTTAACACTTTACCGACCGGAAGCCTATTAATCGGCTTTTACATGCTTAGTCTGTAAATTTTGTGATGTTTCCTTACATGAAGGTAACTGCTTCGAGCAATATCGTATGCATACTGTAAAGAAACATTAATCTATCAATTATGCGATGAAAATCATTGTAATCAATTCGTTAGCGATGCATCCACATTAAAATGAGCCGGTCGGGAGTGCGTATAGAACAAGTTGAGCCACGAACGGTCGGTAAAGTGTTAAGCGAACAAATCAATTTTTTAATGTTAAAAATTATGCATGTTACATAGGGGGTGGGTGGGGGGGCAGGGCATAAAAAGTTTAGAAAGGTTAAGGTGGGGCATGGCACGAAAAAGGTTGGGAAACACTGGTCTAGAACAAGCAAATAATCGGTTAAATGGAGCGCGGGAGAGCCGCTCGATTGTTTCTTAACACATTAACGGCGGGCGATCTCGACGAAAGTATGCTAGGTAGCGCGGCGGCCGCCCGCCTCGTTATGCGGCCTAGAGCGGGCGATATTTTGTGTGATCATTAAAAAATTTAGACTTAAAAAAGTTTACTTAAACTCTTAAAACTACAAGATATATTAAAAAAGAACTAAACACTAATTACAAAAAATGAAGAATCTAGTATTTTTTAAGAGTGTGATAATTTTGATAACACTCGCCACGGTGAAGAGGTGCATTGCAAAACTCGCATTTGAAGCAAGTCAACTTTCTTTTTTTATGTGCCGCACAAACTACGCAGTTTCGTTGGGCATATAGCTTTTTGCCTTTATTTTCTATCCGAATTAAGTTGTGCTTTTTGATGTCTAGCAAAAGACGTCCGGCGGATCAATTTTATACCGTGGAACCCGTGGTGCCGAGTTCGATATACCACGTTGTGGCTCTTCAATGTACATCGATTCCAAATCTTCGGTTTGTTTGTCAGTTATAAGACAGCGTGATAATTCTAACAAAAATTTTTTATATGGCAAGCTACTATTATTATGCATGTTATATACTAAATAGGAATTGAAAAATGCACAATTTAACAAATACATTACAGCCCGTTTGGACCACTTTTTCGCTAAATCGTATTACTACGACTCCCGCCTTTAAGCCGCAGTCGAGATAAATCGTAGTACGACGACTCCCGCCTTTAAGCAGCAGTCGAGATAAATCGTATTACTACGACTCCCGCCTTTAATGTGTTAATATGTGGATCATAGAAAAGATGAAAGAACAGGAGGGGGGATGGCTCGGCTCGTTTATGAAAACGATCAGATTTCGATTCTGCCCGGGAGGGCTACCCGGAAAGCGAAATAAGGCTATCGATTGTTCATGATCGAAACAATATTTGTGGAAGTTACTGCTGCTTTCATGGAAGAATTACGAATGATTGGTACGCGTCTACGTGTGTCTGTGTGTGTGTGATCGCGCGTGCGCGTGTATATTGGGTTTCGAATTAAATTGAAATTGAAATTAAGGGACGTTTAGATTGGGAACAATTGAAGTGAGGAAAATAGGAAGCATCGGCGAGTATAATAAGGAGAATTGTTTCGTATTGGAAATTTGATATTTTAACGAAGCGTCCACCGGGTATATTATTTCGAATATTTTTGTATAGTAATTTTAAGCAAATTCATAAACGTACTGCAGATTAATAGAATATCCTGATTCAAACTTTTATTATTTACAGTCACGAGTAACAGAAATATTAAATACTGTCATTAAAAAAAAAAACCATAGTTTTATGGTTTGCAAACTTTATCCGTGTATTCGTTTTTCTCGTGAACACTATTTATTGACCAGCATAGAATACTATCGTGCTATTTCTCATAAATTTATTTATTTATCTTCGTTGCTTTACGGTCTAGAAACTTTTGTCCCTAACTGTACCTCGCGAAGAAACCTTCCCCCTCCCCGCCCCTAGTAGAAATATAAAAATGTACTGTAACGAACAAAATTTTAAAACAAGAGAACAATGTAAAGCATAGTCTTATAGTTTGCGAACTTCATCCGTATGTTCATTTTTCTCATGAACACTATTTATTGACCAGCATAGAATACTTTCGTGCTATTTCTTATAAATTTATTTATTTTCGTTATCTCTGCGGTCTAGAAACTTTTGTCCCTCACTGTATCTCGCGAAGAAACCTCCCCCCTCCCCGCCCCAACAGAAATATAAAAATGTACAGTAACGAACAAAATTTTAAAACAAGAGAACAATGTAAAGCATAGTCTTATAGTTTGCAAATTTTATCCGTATGTTCATTTTTCTCGTGAACGCTATTTATTGACCAGTATAGAATAAAATCATGCTGTTTCTTATAAATCTATTTATTTATTTATCTTCGTTGTCTCTGCGGTCTAGAAACTTTTGTCCCTCACTGTATCTCGCGAAGAAACCTCCCCCCTCCCCACCCCAACAGAAATATAAAAATGTACTGTAACGAACAAAATTTTAAAACAAGAGAACAACGTAAAGCATAGTCTTATAGCTTGCAAACTTTATGCCTATATTCATTTTTCTCGTGAACGCTATTTATCGATTATTTTTCTCTGCAATTGTGCTATTTCTTATAAATTTATTTATCTTCGTTGTCTCTGCGGTCTAGAAACTTTTGTCCCCCACTGTATCTCGCGAAGAAACCTCTCCCCCCACCGGTCCAGCTGAAATACTTCATTCGATGTTATACGGTAATAAAAGATCCGATAATTCGGGGAGATTTATATTCGTGTTAAATGTACGCGAAAGGAAAGCGTGCAGTTTACAGAACGGCGGATGAAGCTTTAAATCCTCGCGAGAACTGCTGAGGCGCCGTTCCATGCACGGGCATCGCGAGCTCATAACGCGTCTGCGCGTAATAAGTCCGTGCCAATTTGTACACGTTCTTTATTGGACGCATTTGTATTTGGTTAATTACATTGTTACGCCGGCGCCGGCCGTTACTTCGACACGGCCGAGTTAATAATGGGACGATAATACACTTTCCGTAGCTTGCTCTGCCGCCATTCGGTCTGCGCCTGAAACAAGCATGCACGAGTGTCTTTGAAACGGCAGAAACAACGTGTTGTAAATTTTAATAGTAACGATATTAATATAATATAATAAAAAAAGGAATATGTATATATATATATATATATGTTGGATATCAGTTATCGAATTAAGACAACCAGTCCCATCTGTAAATAGTTATACCTCCGAACCGCCATTCATCCTTTTGAATCATCCGTCCTAAACCCAGAACCCTTACTCATCTATCCTAGTCATCCATCCCATATCTATTCGTCAACTCCTGGAACCTCTCTCTATCCCTGTTGTACTTTTCCCACCCCACTACCCTAAATCTTAAACCATAGATAAGGACGATAGGAAACATAGCAAGAGCTTTTTGTTACCAGCGACGACACAGTAGCCTTTGACTTATACTTCGTAATGTGCTAGATTTTGTAAAATAAAGCAAAGTTTTGTAAAGTAAAGGGGACAATGAAGCATTTCATCGGTTTCCTTCATTCTTTGTTTTGTCGAGCTGCAAAAATCATCGATTCGAATAATCAGCGTTGTACTACTGTACTCGAATAAACGTCTTCCTACCCCTTTTACTGTCTCCCTGTGCCACCCCTAAGAGCAGTCATAATTTCGAGTACATAAAGATTTTCAGGGGAAAAGAAGCATTTCATCGATTCGTATAATCAGCGTTGTACTACTGTACTCGAACAAACGTTCGCCCCCCTTTTACTGTCTCCCTGCGCCACCCCTAAGAGCAGTCATAATTTCGAGTACATAGAGAATTGAAGGGGAAAAGGAGCATTTCATCGATTTCCTTCACTCTTTAATTTGTCGAGCTGCAAAAATCATCGATTCGAATAATCAGCGTTGTACTACTGTACTCGAACAAACGTCAGCCCCCCTTTTACTGTCTCCCTGTGCCACCCCTAAGAGCAGTCATAATTTCGAGTACATAAAGATTTGCCGGGGAAAAGGAGCATTTCATCGATTTCCTTCACTTTTCGATTTGTCGAGCTGCAAAAATCATCGATTCGTATAATCAGCGTTGTACTACTGTACTCGAATAAACATCCACCCCCCCTTTTACTGTCTCCCTGCGCCACTCCTTTGAGCAGCCATCGTAAACGCAACGCCGCATCCTCGCGATCATCCTCGTCGTAATCCTGGTCTGGTAAGAGCCGGAAACTTTCTAGACACTTTTAACGCTCGCTGGCGAGATACGCTTGAAGTTCGCGCGACGTATAGCCGGGACCACGCGAATTCCCGCGAGTTCGTCCTAATTAACAAGATGAAAATCGCTTTCGTCCCTTTTGGTCTCGGCCACGAGGGTGGGGCCCGGGATGGAACAGCTTTTAATTGTTTTAATCTTATTTCGAGAAGCTTGCTCGCACGCCTCGTGGATTATCGCGTCGCCGGATCCCACCTCCCTCTCCCCCTTCCCACCCCACTGCCCTCCTGGGTCAACTTTGGGGGTTGGTGTTCGTTTCTTGCGACGGGTTCCGTTTAACGTGCCGTTGAATAGCAAGTTAAGTTCGTCGAGCGACGGCTGAATGAACATCGCACGTCTTATCTGCGTGATATATTCGTTGTCTAACAGCGGTGGCCACAGTGCCGGAACCAGACGGGGGGCAGCCCCCTTTGAAAACAATAAAATCTAAAAATTGGACGGATTACTAAAGATACCTGACGTGAAACACTATTTGGGATCCGATGTTTGACGAGGGACATTTTTTGGTGTCGATCTTAAATTTTTGAGAGTGCGAAAGCGTTTTCACATTTATCGTGTAGTTCACACTATTGCTACCACGGCCGGTCAAATGACCGTTTTTAAAATTTTTATTAGAATTTCATATGCACAACATAATTGAATCGCCTTTAAACTTTAGACTTTTCCTCAAATATGCCGTATTATACATTTTTCAATATTTATTTCTTTTTTCATTGTTTATTTTGTGAGAAAAATTTGTAGTCTGTGTTACGTGGGAATGTCGCGGTAGGAGTAAGTACACGTGAAGTGTCGGTAGGAATAGTGTTAAACGTAAGAATTCTTAGGGGTGAAGAAGGGTGGAAGAGGAGGTTATTGAAAATTAAAGCGTGGAGAGCATAAATTTTTCAGATTTTTTAATGTTTTTTTTTCAGTTATTATATTTCTAATATTTTTAAGTTAACATAACGTTTTGATAAGCGAATATCAACACGAGACCGAAGACTTGCAGTTGTGAAAGCAGAATTCAGAAAAGGATGGCGAATAAAGAAAAGCAAAGTGATAATAATTTAAGTAATAACAAATTCGAAGAAATGAGATCCGAATAGAGAATTTAATTCAACGACTAAATATTGTGTTTCGTTTTGGACATTTTATGTACCTTTTCTTTTGCAATGTAGCAACTGGCACGGTATAACGGGTGTTCTTGATATTACTGGAGTGCGGTTTCAAAAAATACTGAAATATGCATACAAAAGGGTGAAATGCGTGTAATTCGCGAAAATGTATAAGATATCCCCCAAGTATAGTGCACGCTATATTATTTGGTCCTCCCCTCGAAAGGAGGCCTTCTGGATCCGCCCCTGCGTGGCCATCGCTTTGTTAAAAATGTGATAGACGGCGGAAGCTGCTTTAGTTACGAGGAGGATCCTATTGTCCGGACCAGTGAGTAGAACCCATTAAATCGCTGAGAAGAATCTCGCGCAGAACATATTCGAACAAAAAGGGCGTATCTGTGGTGGTAATTTTAGTACTGAGTTTGGATTCCATTTAATTGAAGAGAAACTGAAGCTTTTCACGTTCGAGTATTCTGCTATAATTTTTTTTCCCTCCCCCCCCGAGCAAACTGAAAGCCCTCTGCTTCTCTCCGTTCGTCAATTCATATTCGAGGTTATGTCTTGTGCGATTTCTTTCGAGCTATGTCTCTGGTTTTTTTAAAAATAAATTGCCGGTGACATTTTAAATAGCGATACCGTGGTGTCAAGCAATAATAATCAGCAACAACTCATACTTATTGATCTTTAACCCTTTGCACTCGAGAGGTGACTGTTAGTCGACTAATAATATTAACTTCAAAGATTTTCAAGTGCAACATATTTACTGAGATTCGCTTATATTAAACTTCATTTAGTTTAATTAAGTCGTATACTAAAATTTATATGTATGGATATTTAACCCTTTGAGTACTGTGGACGCATATATGCGTCCGACGAAAGTTGCTCGTAGGGACTATGGACGAAAATATGCGTTTGTCACTTTTTGTTTTCTTCGCCTTATGACCTTTTCAGTGGTCATACATTTCGATATTAACCCTTTGAGTACTGTGGACGCATATATGCGTTCGATGAAAGTTGCTCGTAGGGACTATGGACGAAAATATGCCTTTGTCATTTTTTGTTTTCTTCGCCTTATGACTTTTTCAGTGGTCATTCATCTCGATGTTAACCTTTTAAGTACTGTGGACGCATATATGCGTCCGACGAAAGTTGCTCGTAGGGACTATGGACGAAAATATGCGTTTGTCACTTTTTGTTTTCTTCTCTTTATGACTTTTTCAGTGATCATACATTTCGGTGTTAACCCTTTGAGTACTGTGGACGTATATATGCGTCCGACGAAAGTTGCCTGTAGGAACTATGGGCGCATATATGCGTTTGTCATTTTTTGTTTTCTTCGCCTTATGACCTTTTCAGTGGTCACACATTTCGGTGTTAACCCTTTGAGTACTGTGGACGCATATATGCGTCCGACGAAAGTTGCTCGTAGTATTCAGCGCTCAAAGGGTTAACCTCCAGGTCCGACTAATAAACGAATCAACTGAAATCTGAAAATTTGCAAAACTATTATTTGGCGATTAACAGTCGCCTCTCAGGCGCAAAGGGTTAAAGTTGCTAAAGTTTATACAATTTGTATACAATTTTTAGTTACTTTTTTTTAGTTAAATAAACCTCGTTTTTGTTTAATTAAAATTCGATAACATTTATGCAGTTACGCGAAAATGAACAACCAATTTATCATAGCCTAGCACTGCTTACGCTGGTTACCGGTGAACAACAATCGTGCTCGAAAGATTGAACATTAATTTGAACAATCCACGTTCCATTTGATACATTATTAAGAATAACGATCTTTCACTTTCAAGTGACAGCGTGTATGAATATCAAAAGTGGCTCGAAGTAATGAAACGATGAATCTTTTATGCAATCAACTGTATGCATGCATACGAGGAACAGGTATAGTGAGTTTTGACTTGCCCCTTGAATTGTGAACGTCAGCCCGTGGACCACACTGGAATTTACTACAAACTCGGAAATTTCAGTAGGAAAATCACCAGACAATCAGAATAATTCACAATTTCTTATAGATCATTGATGTTCGTATAATTTTGAGCCGGGTTGTATATTTAAACGGCACTTCCTCAATCCCACCGTTTTGCATGTCTGTGTGGATAATTTTAGTACTGGGTCAACATTCCGTTCTTAAGCTCAATCAAAAATTAAGCACCTTTTAAATGAATACCTCTCGTACCGGATTTGAATTTATAAATTCGATACTCTATTTCAAAACTACTGTTCGACGACCCCGTAAGTAGTTTCTAGCCGTGGTATCTGATGGATACGGGTAATAATAGTTTTGGTTTTACACGTTCGTCGCTACGTCACCCAGTTTTTCGGGTGACACCCTTTTTCTTCAAGTTAAATAGGATTTAAAATTGGAATTTCAAAAGGAATTCAATGGAATAAGCATTGAAGTATAATATATATATATATAAGTATAAATATATATATAAGTATAATATATATATAAGTATAAATATATATAAATATAAAATACATAAAATAAAAATTTTTCCTATTTTCATATTTTTTTACCCCAGTTTTCTACGTAATCGGATTTGGGCCCAACTCAGCCGAATCACGTTGGGCGACGAACGTGTTAACGTGAAATGGGTCCTAAATTTCTCGCAAGGATATAACCTTTAAACAAGGATATCACCAGTTCGATTCCATAAAACACAGGAAATTTATCGCGCCTTACCTCAGGCTTCAACAATTTGTTGATACAGTTGATTCTGCTGCTGAGGATCTCCAGCTCCAGACGTTCCTTGCAGAGCTGTCGAAACACGGAGTGGTTAGGTTAGGTTAGGTTAGGTCGCGTAACAACACAGAAGTTTATTCGAGAACATAACCCACCATTTTCTTCGTTTTCTCTTGAAACACGTCGGTCTGCTGCAACTGAAAATCACGAAACAATTTATCATTTACCGTGATCCTAGAAATTATTAACTTTGCCAGCCGTAACCACATATTATGGTTGGCCAGATTTTCAAGCGTTTGAGATGCAAGCTTTTTCAAATTGTTATCGGGGACATGAAAAGGGGATAACAAAAATGGCCGCCAAACGTGACGAGGGAGACGGGAATGAGCTTACGTGCTTATGGATGCAGTTGTACACCGGCCTGATGTTAACCACGCTTTTCTTCCGTGGGATTTTCTGTAAATTAAATACAATTACTGGCGCTTGGTCATGAATACCTTTTTGGATATCCTTAGTTAGGATACCTTGTATGACTCCTTTTGCAGTTTTTCGAAGTCCTTCTGGTTCGAGGCGATCACCTTTGCAGTCTGAAGGCAATTATCAAACATTTATCGTGGCAAGTAAAAATTAAAGATACAAGATGTTAGTGTAATGCTAACCATTTGCACTCGAGGATGTGACTGTTAGTCGTCTAATGATACTAACTTCAAACATTTTTAAATTCAGAATATTTACTAACATTTGCCTATATTAACACGTTAAATGCCATGGGGGTCATCGGTGACCGGCACTCAACTTGACAGTGGCGCCGTGAGAGTCACCGGTGACCGCCGCGCTCAAATTTGTAGAAATACATTATTTGGACAAATGTCAATGCATATCAATTTTTCATTATTACGTACGAAATGTACGTGTTGGATGTTAATAATAACTATGTAAAGCATTTTGAAAATTACACTTATACCTATTTTTCGAGTTATAAGCGATTTAATTTTACGTGGAAATAGGACGCGGAGACGCCTGTAGGATGGCAACCCGCCCAGGCCACCGTTGGTAATGGCGTCTCTTACAGAGTATTTCCTTGAAACCGTTAACGTCACAAATATTGTCATTCCATGTGCACTTTTAATAATGTCATTGTTAAATTTTTAATTTTGTCATTACTACGGATTAATCTATAATACTAAAAATATTTAATGAAAAAAAATCAACGATCTGCCATGTTTACGTACTTAAACAATAATTAGCTGTAATTCAGTGTTACAAGAATTTTCAAATTTCCGTCTAAAAATGTAATGGCGTCTCTTACAGAGTATTTCCTTGAAATCGTTAACGTCACAAATATTGTCATTCTACGTGCACTTTTAATAATGTCATTATTAATTTTTTAATTTTGTCATTACTACGGATTAATCTATAATACTAAAAATATTTAATGAAAAAAATATCAACGATCTGCCATGTTTACCGTACTTAAACAATAATTAGCTGTAATTCAGTGTTACAAGAATTTTCAAATTTCCGTCTAAAAATGTAATGGCGTCTCTTACAGAGTATTTCCTTGAAACCGTTAACGTCACAAATATTGTCATTCCATGTGCACTTTTAATAATGTCATTGTTAATTTTTTAATTTTGTCATTACTACGGATTAATCTATAGTACTAAAAATACTTAATGAAAAAAAATCAACGATCTGCCATGTTTACCGTACTTGAACAATAATTAGCTGTAATTCAGTTTTACAAGAATTTTCAAATTTCCGTCTAAAAATGTAATGGCGTCTCTTACAGAGTATTTCCTTGAAATCGTTAACGTCACAAATATTGTCATTCCACGTGCACTTTTAATAATGTCATTGTTAATTTTTTAATTTTGTCATTACTACGGATTAATCTATAATACTAAAAATACTTAATGAAAAAAAATCAACGATCTGCCATGTTTACCGTACTTGAACAATAATTAGCTGTAATTCAGTGTTACAAGAATTTAAAAATTTCCGTTTAAAAATGTAATGGCGTCTCTTACAGAGTATTTCCTTGAAATCGTTAACGTCACAAATATTGTCATTCCACGTGCACTTTTAATAATGTCATTGTTAATTTTTTAATTTTGTCATTACTACGGATTAATCTATAATACTAAAAATACTTAATGAAAAAAAATCAACGATCTGGCATGTTTACCGTACTTGAACAATAATTAGCTGTAATTCAGTGTTACAAGAATTTTCAAATTTCCGTCTAAAAATGTAATGGCGTCTCTTACAGAGTATTTCCTTGAAACCGTTAACGTCACAAATATTGTCATTCCACGTGCACTTTTAATAATGTCATTGTTAATTTTTTAATTTTGTTATTACTACGGATTAATCTATAATACTAAAAATATTTAATGAAAAGAAATCAACGATCTGCCATGTTTACCGTACTTGAACAATAATTAGTTGTAATTCAGTGTTACAAGAATTTTCAAATTTCCATCTAAAAATGTCACCGAACATTTTTAATTAGCCGAAAGTTGTAACGTAGAAATTGAATGTTTGGAGTTTTAAAATCAGAAGATTGTTTCGGAAATAAAGAACATCTGGAATCCGACGCAGGCCAAGTTGAAATAAAGTTGAGAACGGCTTGGTCGTGTAGGTAACTTCGTGCCTTGATCAAATTAACCTTACTCACTGTTCAACATCGATAAAAACTTCTGATCTTTTCCGCTAATCAGAACACTCCGGCGGAGAAAGAACGGGAAAGAGGGGAAAAGAAACGATGCAAACGAGCAATCGTAATTGTGAAACACCTTATCGGGCGATACTTTCTCGTCTGCTATCGATCTCCGCCTCCTTTCATCCCGACGAGTCAACCAGACACGAATTAACGGGAACAGTTAACCGAGTAACGCGAAGCGTAAAATTACGAAATTGCCGGGCCGAGATCAAAGCACTCTGCTGTCATAAAATATAATTCTAACAGTCCTTGAATCTATTTCTTATTTCGTGAGTCACTTTTTAATTTCGTTAAGTGTGACGTTTCAGCGTAATGCCGAAAACGAAATTCCTTTTATCTTTTCGTAATTTTTATGAAGAGAGATTAGATTTTTTTCCGAAATTATAATTTTTCAGAAAAGTAGGAAAATGGCGGAGTAACAGAAAAATTGTGATCTGTATCTCTGTGTTATAATATTGCAAATAATGAAATTTATGATACTTTAGATTTTTTCTCAAATTATAATTTTTCAGAAAAGTAGGAAAATGGCGGATTGAAGGAAAAATTGTGATTCGTATCTCTGTCTTATAATATTACAAATAATGAAATTTATAATGCGTTAGATTTTTTCCCAAATTATAATTTT
>JAOPTO010002522.1:14351-60256 GCA_033822845.1 Tetrapedia diversipes | reverse complement strand
AAAAGGTCATATATATATATTAACCTGTTAACTGGGTAACAAGCTGATTCGTCAGGTAAAACGAACTTGATAGTTTATTTTCTTTTTATAATATATCCTTACACGCAAGTTATGAAGTTAAATTAATCATACTGCTTTTATGCTTACAAGAATTAAAAATCAGCCTAATTACAAGTAATTCTTTTTTTATTAAGCCATTGTTTAAGTAATGCCATTCAAATCAAAAAGTAATCGAAGCTGAATAAAATATTGCTTTAAACATAATGCTAAATAGGATATGGCCTATTTAATTTAAGGTGGTAAATGTAACTATGAAAACGAAACAGTTTATTTGTTGCAAGAGACTTTATAATACTGGTACACAGAAACAGTATTGCGTTCGATATTGAAAATAGAGAGGTTACATCTTGAAATATTTTATCGACACCAATTTTATTCTCAGATTATCCCTAAATGGTATTAATGAAATTTTCAACAGTATCTGCAAGCTCGTGTTTATGTTAAAAATAAATATTTACTCTGTTAAGTATTATGATTTATCGTATTACAATATTATTCTTTACTTTTCTTCGATTCCCGTTGCCAATAAATACTTCAAAGTACATAAAGCTCAACAACACGAAGTCGAAATATTTAATCTTACGTTTCAAGATATAAAAATAAAAATATTCTGTTTGCCGTTTAATACATCGTTTCATCCGAGTCATAAACGAAACGTATTTCCTCTCTAAATTTTACCCAGCTGCGGGAATGGCCCAGTTAACAGGATAACCAAACATTCTTGTTCACCGAACACAAGAATAAAATCCTCTACGGACCAGCCATCGAGGCCCGTAATTATAGGGCTTGTAATATCTGTGAAATCTTGCGCTTTCCATAACCCAGAGTTTTGGTTCTGCGAAGCTGATAATTCGTCACGATTGTTACTAGCATCACGTGAATTTGGACGGGGCCGCGCGAGTCGAAAAGAAACTGACAGTTTTGGCGGATCGTTTGACAGAAAATGGTCGCTGATCCGTCCCTCGTCCTCCCAACTGCGTCCACCCTCCCTCCACTGCCCTCTCTGTCACGATATCTGTGTAGTGATCGATCGAGGCCAACGATAACAGTAAATATAGACGGTGTACGAAATGATGCGACATATTCAACGACACTGACGACGACGATAATCCGACTGGATCCACGAGTAACATCCTTACGATGACGGATATCTCTGAAATCGTCGATCAAATTTTGTCCGATTATGTGGTACACCTTTGCATTTATCGTGGAGGTGTGTGTACGCGAGTACTACGTTCTTTGTGTTTCACCGCTGCAGGATACATAGAACGTGACAGCAGGTGAAAACGATAAGAATGAGAGTCTGAGAGTCAAGATAGATCAGTGAAAGATAAAAGTAGCGAAACGATTTTGATTGCAACTAGAACATTTTTTTTACTTTTCGTTCTTTTTGCATGGAAATGTGTTGAGCATATTCGTGACATTTTTCTGATTAAAATGATACCAAACACGATATAGTTCGGATTATATTTACCTATTTATGTATGTACATATGTCTACATCTTGGGATAGCAAAAGGTAATAATAATAATAATAACAATAATAATATGAATTTATTACGTAAGTAAATGTGATCCGAATGATATCGTGTTTGGTGTCATTTTAATCAGAAAAATGTCCTGGACGTGTTAAAAGAATTTGTATGCAAAAATAATAAAAATAACAATAATAATATGAATTTATTACGTAAGTGAATGTGATCTGAATGATACCGTGTTTGGTGTCATTTTAATCAGAAAAATATCCTGGATACGTTAAAAGAACTTGTACGTGAAAATAATAAAAGTTAAAAGATTTTCATTATTGCACTAGTATTGTCCCTTGCATCGTCTATTTATTTCTGATGACATTTGTACTTACGCGGTAAAGTTCATTTAAGGGGCCTGATATGTTTGACTGACCTCTATGCGTGGTTCCGGTACACACGAAGTTTAGGGTTAGGTTAGATTAATTAAAACTTTCCACTAGAGATCAACGTAGTCAAAGTGACAAGTTCACAAACTGAGAAATTGTTTCCATTGACGTCTGTACAATTGCTTGTAACATTGTTACTTTAAAGGAACACGTGTTTTTTTCGAGTTAAAATGATTATTTACTGTATTTCACATTAAGTTTTCAGTGATCGTTAAATATAAAATGTTATTAACCTTTTTCTTTCGAAAATGAAGCATACTTAACTCTCCGTGACATAACTTTGCACTATCCGATATTTTATGGGACCTTTTTATGATATTTTGTACTAAGTACCGTATCATACTAGGGTTATCAATAATTCTTTATCAATCTTTCTTTTTCAACCTTAATGAAGGATATTTACAATACAAATTTTGTATTAATATAAAATTCTATTATTCGAACAGTGGATTATTTAATAATATATCTTTAGATTCTTTTATCTCAACACATTTCTTTCCCTCTTAATTTGTATATACAGTGGAGAACAAAAGTTTAAGACCAAATGTTTAAAGAAAACAAATGAATTAATTAATAAGGAATAGCACGATAAATAAAATTAGTATTCTATACTAATCAATGAATAGTATTTTATCATAATGACAATAAATATAAGCATGTGAACAATATTTGCATACCATAAAACTGTATTCTATATTGTCTTGTCGTCTTAAACTTTTATCTACTATTGTAAATTGATTAATTAATAAGAAATAACAGTATAAATAAAATCTGTATTCTATGCTAATCAATAAATAGTGTTCTACAATAATGATGACAAATATAAATATATGAACAATATTTGCATACTATAAAGCTATATTCTACATTGTCCTCCCGTCTTAAACTTTTGTCCGCTACTGTAGGCAGCTGTACTGTAACCACATTTCTGATCTCAATCATAGACTTCAACGAACAATATTATTACGATTAATAATATTCCGTTTCGTGAAAATGAAATCATCCAATAGCGTGCATCGATGATGATCACGAGCTTATCTGTTTCTTTCGGAATCCGGTTGGTGGGACTCGTTCGCGAGTTATGGACGGTTGCATTAAGCCGACAGGTTCGGAAATAGAATTTCATGACTATTTTGTTGGCAGTGTCCGGACGTCCGAATGGTAGTGTCAGGATATCGGGCCGTGCCCTCGGAATACAGTGCATCCGTGTAAAAGACGTCTCTGTAAATTGTGACGTAAATTGAAAATGTTCCCGGATAGTGGAGACGAGCGAAGCTTTTCAAGCGAAAACGTTTCATCGGCACGGTTAGTTCCGCGAATTTCCGCGAGTTGCGCCCGCGTCTGCAGCCGTGTTCAGTCCTTCCATCTTGCGTCTTATTATTATTATTATCATCACCTTGAACGGTTACATCGTAATGCACGTTGTGACCAAAGCCCATTCATAATGCATATTTATAATGCATGTATGTGTACAGTAGCGGACAACAGTTTAAGACGAGAGGACAGTATAAAAGATAGTTTTATGGTTTGCAAATATTGTCTGTATATTCATTTTTATTGTTATTATTGTAGAACACTATTTATTGATTAGCATAGAATACGAATTATTCTTATCGTACTGTTTCTCATAAATTATTTAATTTATTTTTGTTGACTCTTTGGTCTTAAACTTTTGTCTGCTACTGTGATTATGAAACAAATCTCTAGTTAGATTTTATTTCTATGGAGATACGAGAGGCAACTGAAATCGATAAAATTTATTCTAAAATCTTGTTTTTTCTATTTTTTTGTAATTTTGTTCATTTCCATGAAACTCGATTATTAAAGTATAACATTTTTTAAATTTTTGACTTAAATTACCACCGTGTATATAAAATTTACACACGACCAAGTGTATGCACATCAATACGCAAAAGTATTTACTGCTGGGTCAAAGGGGACCCGGAATCCCTCATTCGAGGGTTAAAAACCTTTTTTAATGGTCGAAGAGAAAATTGAGGGTCACGATTTATTTGATCACTGTAAAAGGTTGATAGGACTTCGAAAGTGGTTGAGAACCACTGCGTTAGCTCGCCGGAAACAGGGTTTCACAGTTGTTCACGATCGGAATTGTGGCGTCGGAAGTTCGGCTCGTTGGACGAAATTCAAAACATATTCGGGACGCCGTAAATAAAATGCTGTCGGCGCCAGCATCGGAACTCAAAAATTCCCCAAGACTTATTAGATACTTGCAATCGAAAGATTCGCCCTCTTCCTTTTTTCCCCCGCCGATTCTCAATTTGGACAATGCGCTCCGAGGCTAGAAATAAATTCCCAGTATCATAATAGATATTTCCAGGGAAGAAAATCGAGTGTAAAAGGGCGGTCCTTGGCTCGCAATAGCGATACTTAAAAAAAAACCGTTTTTAATTGATCCGATTTGTCATTCTAAAGATGCGTTTACACTGTGTAACATAGTGTTTTTAATTTGTTACTTATAACAAGTGTTCTTGTTCACTTAAAGCGTGATGTAACTCTAAAGTAATAAGGGAAGCAGTGAATTTGTTGCTTGCAATAAGAAATATGTTGTATAACGAAGTTGAGAACAAATCTGTTATATAACAATATTTTTTGGTCTAATTGGTTATTTATAACTAGTATTTTTTTTTACTGAAACTGCAGTGTAATAGTAAAGTAGTGAATTTGATGCTTGCAATAAGAAATATGTTGTATAACGAAATTAAATACAAATTTGTTATATAACAATATTTTTGGGTCTAATTGGTTACTTATAACAAGTGTTTTTTTTTTACTGAAACCGTAATGTAATCGTAAAGTGATAAGTAAAGTAGTGAATTTATTGCTTGCAATAAGAAATATGTTGTATAACGAAGTTGAATACAAATTTGTTATATAACAATACTTTTGGCTATAATTGGTTACTTATAACAAGTGTTTTTTTTTTTACTGAAACCGCAATGTAGTGTTAAAATAATGAGTAAAGTAGTGGATCTATTATTTATAACAAGGAAGTTGGAAACAAATCTGTTATATAACAATATTTTTGGGATACATCCTTCGTTCAGATACGAATAAAATAGCGGCCAAAGGTTAATACATCAATGATTAATCATCTTAGTGCGATAAAATTAGAGGTGATCCTTCGAAACGATTTTAGGTAAACTGTGTGTATGATTTTATCTCAGAAAGTTGTTACAATTCAATTTCTTTGGTGAATAATAAATAAAAAGTTATATACGTCTTTGTTTTAAATCGTGTTGTCCCTAGTATCAAACCAGCCCGAATTAATTAATTTAGCGTTTTTTTTTGCGTTGAATTAGGTTAAAACATGAACGCTTGTTCCGTTTACTTTTTTTTTCCGTAAACAATAAGCGGAACAGCGCGATAAAAATTCTTTGAAATATTCGAATGCGTGCTTCTTTACGCGTTGCTTTATTACCGAAGGGACTTACGGCATTACTTATGGCAATCTCGAGATATATAGTATAGCATGCTCCAGCTGTGCGGCAAATAAACCACACTCGAGATGGTCTTTGTCTTTTTTCTCGTTTTATTCATTTTTTTTTATTTACCCCGCGAACACGTCTCTCACGAGTGTGCTCCTGAATTGCGGTCGTTAACTAATTCCTTGAAAAAAAAAAAAAAAAAATACTGCACGCGCGAAGATTATTGTTAATCGTGGGCCCTGCATAACGAGAACGTCTTTTATCCTTCTCGCGAAACGCAGTAGTTTTAAAATTTATTCAACCAACAGGGAGAAAAACTATGTTCTTTCGAGAAAAAAATGCTATCATTTGGAATTTCGTATTCTTTTTTCTTTTACGGAGAAGCTCACGGTTTCTAATATAACGACAAGTTATAAACTCTTTCGTAAACGAGACAAAAATAATACTTCATTGGTCGCAGGGGTTGTTTAAAACGTGGATTTTATAGGTTTATGAAATTTTACGTTCACGAAGGTTCAACGTTTAATCTGTTCAAATTTTCTAGAGTTTTTTACGAGGAATCAGTGATTCAACGATTAACCAACCGAATGGGGTGATCTCACAATTTTTTCTCGACAAAGCGTTGCCATTGATCCTATTTACTTTTGTTATTAATTTGTTCTTATTAAGATAGTGTTAAATTTATTAAAAATTGTACTTTGGGAGAGCAGAAAATACGTTTGATGAGCTTTGAACAGCACCAGTTCAAGACCAACTAATAACTAATAAAAGTAAAGAGAATCAATGTCAGAGGAAAGAATGGGAGACCTTCCCATTCGGTTGGCTAAGTGTTAAGTCCACAATCACTACGTCACCATAAGAGGCTGAAATTCAGAAGTGAACCTATCACCTTCACCGTTTATTTCAAAATTGACTTCCACAGTATGTCTGCTGCAATATCCAGCGCCAACCGCGAAACATTAATCACAAACGAGCTCTCCAGGTGATCGTTCTAACATGTATTCGAAACAAGCAAAGTGGAAGCGAAACAGAAGAGTTGTACACAAACGTTTCGTTACCCATTTCAGAAAAGTGGATTACCAGCGAACTTCATTAAACCGTTCAGTTTGCCAACTGTTTCGCAGGGAATCTTGCCCTGGGTGCAAACTGTACAAAAGAAAAAAAAAAAAAAAATGCGACGAGTTCCAGCCGTTTAAGTTTGCAGATTGGACTATTTTCATAATCACCTGCACAAATGCCGGCTAAACTGTTTGCACCTGGCCCGCTTGGAATTTGCGTTTCGCCGAAAAAGAACGTGCATTTCACGTTGCTTGGCGGCTGCAACAGAGTGTAGCAGCAGGGGGGATAGGGACAGGTGGGGGGCGGTTGGTTAGGCGAGGCTCGATGCTTTTTCGCGACGAGCGGGAAACGAGATTTCGCGGTCGCGCAGCGTCGAGATGGCTATGCCAGAAGCGTCGAGCGTCCGTCAAAATTCAGAATATTCACGTCGCCCATCGTGTAGGACCCTTCTGGCGCATACCACGAGCCTCGAGAGCCGGCTCGCACAAAAAGTATGTGTAATTAAAACTCGACGCTCCGGGGGATGCTCCGCGGAGAACGCCGGGAAAAGGGAGAAACACCGCCAGCGCCAAGGGGGAGAAAACGATAGAGACGTCCAGACGACGCAGCGCCAGCCGGAAAGGTTAGAGCACGGGAAAATCAGCGGCTCGAGGACCCCGGGGGCAATCACGAAAAGGCCTGGGGCCGAAAAAACTTCCTCCGGCGTTCCCGCGATAAGTGTGTAATCGAGGTCCACGATAAATGTGAACACGTTGGGAACGATTCGAGATATAATACCGGCCACCGAAACGTGCACGTGTTCGTCGTACTGTGAATAATATTAACAATTAACGTGTATGTGTTCGTCGTACTGTGAACAATATTAACAATTAACGTGTGCTTGTTTAAAATAGATAAAATAGAGTGGAAACATAATTAACGGAAGGTATATAAAACTTGTTTTTTTTTTTTTATATAGAATATTATTGCGAATTTTTAGAAGCGTATTGCAATGAGTTCATGCGTGTAAACTGTATGAAAAAATAGAAATTGGTCAGTTTGGCTAGTTTGGTAGTTCTAGCGTTAATGTAACGATAAAATTTCTTTTATTAACGACTCTCTATCGATGAAAATATTATTGTCAGATTTTTCTGATTAAAAGTGATACTTAACGTGTCACGATTTATTTGGTTGTTGAGTAGATGATAGACAATTTCTCGTGGTAAGATTTTGAATTCTTGTTTTTAGAATATTGTGTACGACCGATGAATGTACTCTACGTAATTCAGTTGTCTGGTGTCAAGACTATATGGGTTAAAAAGAACATTACAAAGAATCAAATATAACTTGATTTATGATTGCACATCCTGGTCAGAAGCTCAACCGATTACATCCATTTCTTGTAAATCAGTTACACAAATCTCTTAATCCTATAAACCAGCGATTTTCAACCTTTTTTATTTTGCAGTATACGTAGGCTAATCATTAAATTCCTATGTTGTACCAAGAAATATATTTTAACAAGAAAAGTATACATCTTTCATCTGATTACCAAAAAAAAAAAACAGTAATTCTATACATCGTGTTTGCTAAAAGTTGATATGTTTCCCTTTTATGAATTTAACGATATCCGAGAAAACATTTATCCAACTCGTTAGTAATTCTAACCTGTAATTGTAAACAGTCGTATTTAAATGTGCCGGGCTTTGGTGCATGTAGCCACTAGGTGGCGCCTGAAACAAGCGTCGATGTGGAACGATTATCGATGAAGTCTCTGTTTTCAGTCTTGAGAACCCTGACGAAATATATAAGAGAGTCTATTAATTCCAAAGGTTACACGTACCAAGATCCTAGTACGACTTATTCGCACCAATCTTCAACTTAATCTCACAAAAGTATAAACACGCTTCCTAGCCTCTTAGTGAACTATTCCTAACCTAAAATTCCATTGAAAATCGCTGCTATGAACAATCCACATCTCCATTCCGTTCCTACTTTCCTGTCCTCTTTTCCAGAACAAAGTCCATCGTTTCCTCTTTCCACTGGGGCCAAAAAATCACAGAATGTGCGACAAAAGATTGTGCGCCTGCAAGAAGAAGGTGATGCCTGGCTTCATGAGTCCCGACGACGAGCGCGTGAAGGCTCTCGAGCAGGCGTACGCGGAGTTCTCGAAAGTGGAGAGCAGGTCCATGTTGAAGAAATACCTAACCGAGGAGGTGTTCAACGCGTTGAAAGCCCGCGTGACCAACTCTGGCTCCACTCTGATGGACGTGAT
Source organism: Tetrapedia diversipes (assembly GCA_033822845.1). NCBI lineage: Eukaryota > Metazoa > Arthropoda > Insecta > Hymenoptera > Apidae > Tetrapedia > Tetrapedia diversipes. Next base: position 51,523 of record JAOPTO010002522.1, on the reverse strand, counting down.
CCAGTCCGGTCTGAAGAACCCCGACTCGAACATAGGGCTGTACGCGGCCGATCAACAGGCCTACGACGTGTTCTCAGCCCTGTTCGACCCGGTGATCGAGGAGTATCACAGGGGTTTCGCCAGGGACGACGTGCACCCGGACATGGACTGGGGAACACCCGAGCAACTGGGAGACGTCGATCCCGAGGGACGGTTTGTAATCTCGACGAGGATTCGCTGCGCCAGGTCGGTCGTCGGATATCCGTTAAATCCCACCATGACCGAGGATCACTATCGGGAATGGGAGGAGGAGGTATATAAGGAGGGGATCGAACAGTTCATTGTAATACGAACGGGGATCTCTCCTGGTATTAACGGCCGCGTGCTGCGCGAAAGGAGAATGGTTGAGCCTTCTGGATTCTTGTTTTGTATGGCGGTATTAGGCGCCTGGTAGAGTTGGGGGAATGATGCGCTGGATGTACTGTGGATAAGAGGGGCGCTTCGGTTGCCACGCACACCTCTTTTTGTTACCAGCTACTGTACGCCGCGGGTAAGAATGGACTCGGGGCGGAACAGGAGCAAGAGGTATCAGTCATTCGCTCCGTCTGTCCCCACTTTTGACGCTTCCCAGGCTCCCAGGCATCTCATACGCCACATATGGTAGTAGGAGCTGGATATTTTCGAGAAGTTTGAGAAAGTCGTATTAATAGTTGACGCTTTAAATCCATGCCTACGTTAACGTATGTATATCAATCGCTGTTCGCTATCGTTCTATTCTACTCGGTTTTAATCCTTTACCGCATATAGGCCAGTATATGGTATTGCAGTTTTGATTCAATTTTATTTCCGAATTAAATATCATAAAATTATGGACAATTTTTTCACGTTTTATTATTGCTAAATATATATTTGATGGATTAAAATAGTTTGAATTATTTTATGATACTTAATTTGGAAATAAAATTGAATCGAAACTGCAATACCATAATATAGGCCCATATGCGGTAATTTATTCGTAGTGCGTAGGCCTTAAGTAATAGATGCGATCAATTTGGTCAATTATAAAAATACGCGAGACCCTGTTCCAGGTCTAAATTTATTCCTTCCAGGTCTAAATTTGGGATTTGATTTGTTGACGTTGAAACGTGTATCTGCTCTGTGTAAAAACATGCAAGGCATTCGTTACATTAGCAGAGATTTTTTAAGTTGTTTTATGGGTGGACACGATAAGTGAACCAGTTAACCTTGACCAGTTTCAATTTTTTTTTTTTTTTTTATAGCCGGTCCAAAACTTTTTCGCGCTTATGCCTTTGTCATTCATCGTTATGGCGATGTTTTTTTCTGCCTATCGTCCTTTTATTTGTTACCGGTCGCACTTGTGGTGGTCGTAGGTGTCACGTCTCTCATTTTGTTCGGCTGTGGGGCGTAATTTCTGTCCACGACTGCTATTGTTCGGCGCGGCCCGATGTTTTATGTTCTTAACGTCCAGATCTGTCTTGCGTGTAGTGCTTTCACGTCAATCAGCCCCCTTCTCCGCTTTTCCGACGAATTGATTGTCAGCCCCTCTGTACGTGAGTTCGGCTGCAGCTTTGGTCGACTTCCGTTCGTGATAGGCAGCTGCATAAGTTTAGGTTCGTCGTTTAACACTGTTCCTACCACGACCGGTCAAATGACCGTTTTTAAAATTTCGATTAGAATTTCATATATACAACCTGGTAATTGAATCGCCTTTAACCCTTTCGTTTAACTCGAAATACCGTCACTGAATGGAAGCATAGGTCAGAAATATGCACAGTGCGCATTTTTCTAAGTCTTAAATAACAACTGTGTTGAATAAAACGATCGTTGCTCTAATGTAACGAGTATATTCACATTTTTATTATGAAAAAGCTTGCAAAAATATTGAAATACAAAATTATTAAAATATAAAATTATTAAAATATAAAATTATTAAAGTACAAAATTATTAAAATATAAAATTATTGATATACATAATTATTAAAATATAAAATTATTAAAATACAAAATTATTAAAATATAAAATTATTAAAATACAAAATTATTAAAATACAAAATTATTAAAATATAAAATTATTAAAATATAAAATTATTAAAATACAAAATTATTAAAATACAAAATTATTAAAATATAAAATTATTAAAATACAAAATTATTAAAATATAAAATACATTTGGATGCCGCCTATAAGCGGCGCTCGAAGCGAAAGGGTTAAATTTTAGACTTTTCCTCAAATATACATATAATACATTTTTCAATATTCACTTCTTTCTTCATTGTTTACTTTCTTATTTATTTATTTTTTTTATTTATTATTATTCATTCATTATTTATTTTATAGGTATACGTGAATTGTCGGTAGGAATAGCGTTAACCCTTTGAACTCGGCTGTCCCCTCTCATGGGACATCGTAATCCTAGCATATGATAGTTTCGCAAATTTTCAGACGTCAGTTCAGACCCGGACGTTAAACAGTCATATATGTAAATTTTAACATACGACTTAACTGAACTAAATGAAGTTTAATATACGTGAATCATAGTAAATATTTCGAATTAGAGAATTTTTAAAATTAGTATCACTAAACGACTAACGACTACACCTTTCGAGTGCAACGAGTTAAAAACCAATTAGGAACAAAGAGGAGAAGGTAAGGGGAAGGAAGATGGTAAAAAATCGGATCACAGCGAGTCGTTTTTATGCGAATGATGCGAATTTCATTATAAAAGCAACAAATGATCGCGTGCTTCGATAATCGAATCGGGGCATCGCTTATTTATTGGTCGACGTCGAGATAAACAAATATTGAATTTTTGCACTATTTTTCCGTATCCTCCCCCGAAACTAGATCCCGTTTTATTTGTGTACCAAAGACACATCGATAAAAAGGTCCCTTTTCAGACTCATTTTTCACGCGGCGCTGTTTGCCGAGCAAAAGAGAAAAACGAATAAACTAAATCCTTCAGTTGGCCCAGTACACTTCGCTCGATTCGTCAACGCGTCAACGAACGAAAAAAAAAGGGCAACAAAAAGAACGAAATGTGAGAGATAGAGGAACGGCCTCCGTGTCTACGGTGCACGGCTGGTTGACACGTCGGAAGAGTTAAATAAAGGTGCACAATGTGCAAGGCGGATAATTGCTTTTTCTAATCGCGTTTTATCCGCATCTTTCCCGTGGACAAAACGTACAGGATGTTCCGAAAGACAGGCGGAACGGGGTGGCGAAAAATCAATTGAAAATGTAGAATAAATGTTTTCCAAGACACCGTGTACATAATTGCAATAGAGATGCCAACGATTATAAATGAATAATATCGGCAACGTAGATCCCTGCCAATATCTAACACTTTTTTGTCCGCTGCTGGAGTATAAACTCTTCGAGCGGAAATTGCTCGAAATACAGTAACGGACAAAAGTTTAAGACGAGAGGATAATGTAAAACATAGTTTTATGATATGCAAATGTATTTTTTTATATACTTATTTTTATGGTAATCATGGTAGAACACTATCTATCGATTAGCATAGAATACACATTTTATTTATCGTACTATTTCTTATTAATTAATTAATTTTCTTTCTTTGACCTTTTAATTTTAAGCTTTTGTCTGCTATTGTATGTACAGTACGGTGTGTACAGTAGCGGACAAAAGTTTAAAACGGGAGAACAATGTAAAACATAATTTTATGACATGCAAATATTATTCACACACTTATTTTTATCGTGATTATGGTAGAACAATATTAATTGATTAGCATAGAATAAAAATTTTATTTACACTGTTATTTTTTATTAATTAATTAATTTTCTTTCTTCCACCCTTTGTTCTCAAACTTTTCTCAGCTACTGTACATAAAAGGTTTAAGACGACAGGGCAATGCAAAACATAGTTTTATTGTATGCAAATATTATTAATATACATATTTTTATCGTCATTATGGTAGAACAATATTAATTGATTAGCATAGAATAAAAATTTTATTTACATTGTTATTTTTTATTAATTAATTAATTTTCTTTCTTCCACCCTTTATTCTCAAACTTTTCTCAGCTACTGTACATAAAAGGTTTAAGACGACAGGGCAATGCAAAACATAGTTTTATTGTATGCAAATATTATTAATATACATATTTTTATCGTGATTATGGTAGAACAATATTAATTGATTAGCATAGAATAAAAATTTTATTTAAACTGTTGTTTCTTATTAATTAATTAATTAGTTTTCTTTCTTCCACCCTTTGGTCTTAAACTTTTGTCCGCTACTGTACATACAAAGGCTTAAGACGACAGGGCAATGCAAAACATAGTTTTATTGTATGCAAATATTGTTTAATACACATATTTTTCTTATTAATTAATTAATTTTCTTTCTTCTGCCCTTTGTTCTTAAACTTTTGTCCGCCACTGTACCTTTTCCAATTTGTTTACGCTTTTCCGCCACTCTCATCGATTCGACCTCCCTTTTTCAGGCGCGGAAAGCCTTGAGCGATCTAAAGGGCGACCTGGAAGGGACTTACTATAGCCTGGTCGGGATGGACAAACAGACGCAACAACAACTGATAGACGATCACTTTCTGTTCAAGGAGGGCGATCGATTTTTAGAGGCGGCCAACTCCAATAGGTTCTGGCCAACTGGTGAGTAATGATCGTTTCCCACCCCCCCTGCCACCGCTTTTCCTCCGGCGTTAACTTCCTCCGAACTTTAACAGATCGATCGTGATACCCCTTAAAATTGTTTGAAATTTATCGTTCCAAGAATTTCTCGCTCTCGACCCCCTTCACCCCCCCCCCCCCCCCCTCACCCTCCGTTTTTCCATTTTCTCGACGCCATGGCGCGAGATCTCGTTGCGGTGACTACTATTTCCAGCTAGAAACGATTTGACAATGTTCAAGCTTCGCGGGACACAGATCAACCCCTTGACGTATTAATAAAACAGAATTTGATGCGACCGAGAAATACTATCTAATTCGGCCTCAACTGAACGGTTACAGTAGCAGACAAAAGTTTAAGACCAAAGAGTTAACAAAAAGAAATTAATTAATTAATAAGAAATACCACGATAAATAAAATTGGTATTCTATGCTAACCAACAAATAGTGTTCTACTATAACAACAATAAAAATGAATGTAAAGATAATATTTGCAGACCATAAAACTATGTTCTACATTGCCTCTCGTCTTAAATTAACTAATTTTTAAAGAATAACAGGATAAACAAAATTTGCATTCTGTGCTAATCAATAAATAATGTTTTATCATAATAACAATAAAAATGAATCAAAAACTAATATTTACAGACCATAAAACTATGTTCTACATTGTCCCTCTCGTCTTAAACTAACTAATTTACAAGGAATAGCATGATAAACAAAATTTGCATTCTATGCTAATCAATTAATAGTATTCTACCAAAATCACGATAAAAATAAGTATATAAAGAAATATTTGCATATCATAAAACTATGTTCTGCATTGTCCCGTCATCTTAAACTTTTGTATATACTACTACTGTGGGTACAGTAGCTGACAAAAGTTTAAGATCAAAGGGTCCAAGAAAACAACTAAATTAATTAATAAGAAAAAGCACGATAAACCAAATTTGCATTCTGTGCTACTGTACTTAATCTAACATACATTCATATTTTTCAAAAGTTGACCTCCTTCAACCCTTCAATAATTAATCGCTTTGGAATTATTGATATTTGAGGTAATTATAGCATTTCAGGGGCGTGTGTGTCTAAAGGCGAACTGTCGAAAGTAAGGATACGAGGGTTTGCGGATTTGGTCGCTGATTTATCGATTGACCCAAGGTGAAAGGCCGTTTCTGTGTGTTCTAGGAGTAGGTTCGCGAAACTGATGCGTGTACTCCACGAAACGAGCTACGAGACTATTGTTTGCCCCGAGCACAGGGGACCTCGAGGCTGATGTGTTTGTTGAACGAGGACCCGACGGTGTGACTGCGTGGAAACGCGCGTACAGTAACGGACAAAAGTTTGGGATCACCCAGAGGGTTTTAACGCTTAGCCGACCGAATGGGGAGATCTTCAATTTTTTCCTTGACAAAGCAGTGCCATTGATTCTATTTACTTTTGTTATTAGTTGGTCCTAAGCTGATGTTGAATTCATTAAAATTGTATTTTGGGAAATTTATGAACGGTACCAGTTCAAGACTAACTAATAGCAAAAGCAAGTAGAATCAATTGCAGCAGTTCGTTCAGGACAAAATGGAATTTCAAACGAACGATGAGTTTATCACAAGAGATGTGATATGGCTGAGTTAATTATTGTGATTCCAAACTTTTGAACGGTAATAGTCATTACCATTATAATTGTTAGTAATAATTATTATTTTCAAAAAGGGAAGTGGTAATTTTGTTTTTTTCCTGAAAAGGGGGTGGTAGACCAAACAAGGTTGAGAATCACTGGTCTATGCTAATTGATAACTATGCTACCGGAATAACAGTAACAGTGAATGTATAGACAATATATGCGAACTGTAAATTTGTTTTTTTTTTCTGAAAAGGGGGGTGGTAGACCAAAAAAGGTTGAGAATCACTGGTATATGCTAATTGATAACTATTCCACCGGAATAACAATAACAGTGAATGTATAGACAATATATGCGAACTGTAAATTTGTTTTTTTTTTCTGAAAAGGGGGGTTGTAGACCAAAAAAGGTTGAGAATCACTGGTATATGCTAATTGATAACTATTCCACCGGAATAACAATAACAGTGAATGTATAGACAATATTTGCGAACTGTAAATTTGGTTTCTTTTCTGAAAAGGGGGGGTGGTAGACAAAAAAGGGTTGAGAATCACTGGTCTATGCTAATTGATAACTATTCCACCGAAATAACAGTAACAGTGAACGTATAGACGATATTTGCATACTATAAAACTATGTTTTACGTTGCCCTTCAACTTTTGCCCGCTACTGTACGTCACCTCGAGAATCTTACAAAGGGCGTGGCCATTTTCACTCTCCTTGTTGTTGCTTTGCATGATTTGCTGGAAGACATATATCATTGCGTGGGAAGGAAAGGGTTGTGTTGTTGATAGAAGGCAATTTTGTATATTTATATACCTTTAATCCTTTTTTTCGTATATTCAACGTTCGGAAGTTTATTTCTGTCGTATAAAGGATTAAATTGTTGGACTGATAAATTTAATTTTTTTGTACGTCAATAATTTATTTGAACGGAATAAAGTTATTCGACAAAAATTGATAAATGAATGATCGTTAGATATGGAGACAGGCGAAATACTGTGATTTAAATAAATTCAGGAACAAAAATAATAATATTTAACGGTTGTTTTACACGTAATAATACTTGAACAATTACGATATACCAGTCACACGAATCATTCGGTGGGTATCTGAAATTTTTAAGAGGTCGCAAATACACGAGCGAGCAATAATATTTGCTGTGCCCTCGAAGGTAGATAAAATTCACAAGTTCGGGGTTCGCTAATTATCTTCGCTTCTTGTGAATTATTTTCCAAGTTCTTACCGAAGTTTCGTTGAACTTCTCGGGGAACTTTTTATTCTTAAGTCAACCCTGGAAAACGCCGACGGAAAAGGGAACGTTAGAATTACTGTGAGGTACAGAAGTGTTCGTACCCTATTTTATGGGGTGATTCAGGCGATAAAAAGAAAATCTTAATTTTAACGAAAAAACGAAATGTACGCGAAGTCACCTATTTCACCACATCTGTTTAAAGGGGACGAAATTTGGCCCTGGAAGTTTCAACCCTGAACATTTTTTGTAACATAGGAATAAGAGGAGAAGTTTTGCATTCTGGTTTGCATCGCCACGAAGTTACATTTAAAGAGGCTGGAAAGAAAATGGCACTAGAACGGTTGATTTCAGTTGATCTCGTACCGTTAAAAGGCTTGCAACAGCTTTTAGTCTCTGTGATTTTGTAACGGTGCAAATTACGGCAAAATTTAGTGTCCTGATGCGGAAAATGTCCCGAGCAAAGCTGTGTTTAAAGAAAAATGGAAACAAGAAATGCTGGAACTTCCAGGTCCGAATTTCATCCTATCAGAAAGACTGAACAAAAGAGAAATAACCTCGTATACATCTCGTTATGCTCTGCAAAAATTTTCATTAACCCTAGTTTCATAAACTATGGGGCACGGGAGATATACACTATTCATAAACATTCGTCTCTCAGACGAACATTTTATATTGATGATCTTTGTTTTGATACAACGAGCAATATCACTTGAACACGTTGAAATATAATATAATATAACGTCTGTTATACTGTTGAAATATTACTTACAGCAAATAAGTGTGATTACTTTTAGATATTTTATACTACATTAATTTCTTCACACCATAGCATTAACAATGGTAATAATGAAAAATTGATAAGTATTGACATTTTTCTAAATTATGCATTTCTATCAATTTGAGCGCGGCGGTCAACAGTGACCCCCGTGGCGCCACCGTCAAGTTGAGCTCCGGTCACCGGTGACCCCCGTGGCGTCACGATGAATTTTCTATTACAAAATTCATATACTGTTGAAACGTTACCAACAAAAAATAAGTTGCACTATCTAACTACTTTTAGATATTTTATACTGCATTAATTTTTTCACACCACTGCATTAACAATAGTAATAATGAAAAATTGATAAGTATTGACATTTTCCAAATAATGTATTGCTACCAATTTGAGCGCGGCGGTCACCGGTGACCCCCATGACGCCACCGCCAAGTTGAGCGCCGGTCATCGGTGACCCCCGTGGCGCCACAATGAATTTTCTGTTATACGATACATACACTGTTGAAATATTACTTACAACAAATAAGTGTGACTACTTTTAGATATTTTATACTGCATTAATTTTTTCACACCACAGCATTAACGATGGTAATAATGAAAAATTGATAAGTATTGACATTTTCCAAATAATGTATTTCTACTAATTTGAGCGTGGCGGTCAATATGTTAAGTCTAAAAGTTTGTTTATTAATCTAATACTAATTTTCTGAAATAAAAATGATCACAATGGTTATTCTGAACAATTGTAGTTCATCTTTCTATCTCCTCCACTTTAAAAATTACAAGTGTTTACGTTTTGACGAATATTTATGAATCTAGGGTTAAAATTACTTGTAATCTTTTCATTCAGCGAACCACCCTTGTAGAATACGAATATTTTTGCCCCTCGCTATATGATTTTACGCCGCTTTTCATTAATGAATTTATTTTTTTTTGTCATTGAAGCACTTGGTTATCACGAATCGAAAATGCAACTGGATCTATCTTTTTGTTACCCACTGTATATGCGTTCATAGTCCCTACGAGCAACTTCCGTCAGACGGATATGTGCGTCCATAGCACTCAGAAGGTTAAGGATCGTCGTGGCTCGCGTAAAACATTCAATTACAATGCCGGAAGTTCCCTCAGCTCGTTTGAAAACATTAATCCACGGTAAGCCGAGCACTCGAAATTGGGCGGTTCAAGTTTAAACGAAGATTAAGCCGAAAGTTTCTGGGATTAGGGGGAGTTGGGATGGTGGACGAGTTAGCGAAATGGCGGCCTGACGAGTGTCACGACCGGCTGTCTGTTGACTTTCGGCCGGCCGATTCTGTAGCCCGTATGAAAACGGTTCAATGGCTTCCGTTGGACTGTCAACCGTTTATCCCCCCGCCCCTTCAACCCTTTCCTGGCCATGAAGCCGTAAAAGTAAACAGTTTCGAATGATAACTATGAAGGAGCACGAAATTCGATTGAAAAATATATCGTGCCGCATAACGGCGTGTTACTCGATAAAATTTTGCGGAACTGTTCTTGAGCGTCAAAGAGCAAGTCCTTAACCCTTTCGCTTTGAGCGTCGCTTATAGGCGGCACCCACGGGGTGACCTGTGGGTTCAAGCGCAGCTTATAGGCAGCATCTAAATGTACTTTGTATTTGAATAGTTTTGTATTTGAATAATTTTGTATTTTAATAATTTTGTATTTTAATCACTTTGTATTTTAATAATTTTGTGTTTTAATAATTTTGTGTTTTAATAATTTTGTGTTTTAATAATTTTGTATTTTAATAATTTTATATTTTAATAATTTTGTGTTTTAATAATTTTGTGTTTGAATAATTTTATATTTTAATAATTTTGTATTTTTATATTTTTGTACTTTAATAATTTTATATTTTAATAAGTTTGTATTTTAATAATTTTGTATTTCAATAATTTTGTATTTTTGTGTTACATTACCATAAGAGCAATTATGGTACTTGAAAATGATGTTATCGAAACACATTTGTCTCTTTATTGGTTCCGATAGACGAGATTGTACTGTATTTCACGAAAAACACGAAAATTGTTCGAGCTCCTCTCTGATATTGCACCTGGAATTTTTACACCAAAAAATACAAATTAAAAAAAAAATATATCACTTTATAACGCGTACTGTTTTCGGTACGCGTGGCGTGGAAATTACATTCATTGTCAGTCAAAAGCAGGGAACGCGTTCAAAAAATAAATTTAATGAAAACCTGTTCTCGTGTGTCCTTAACAGTACAACAGTAACTGCTTATGGTACAAAAATGGCGCACCGTGGTTACCAGTTAATTGAGGGTTTACAGCACCGAGCATTGCTTGATGGGGAAACGTTGATGATCTTAAAATAGGTAAAGCACATTACAATTTTCGGTTTTGTGTAAAAACACGGTGACTTCTGGAACAAAAATGGCATATCGTGATTACCATTTAATTGAGGATTTACAGTACCGAGCATTGCTTGATGGAGAAATGTTCATGATTTTTAAATCGGCGAAGTACATTATAATCTTCGGTTTTGTGTAAAAACATGGTGACTTGTGGAACAAAAATGGCATATCGTGGTTACCATTTAATTGAGGATTTACAGTACCGAGCATTGCTTGATGGGGAAACGTTGATGATTTTAAAATAGGTAAAATACATTACAATCTTCAATTTTGTGTAAAAACACGGTAACTTGTGGAACAAAAATGGCATATCGTGGTTACCATTTAACTGAGGGTTTACAGTACCGAGCAATGCTCTTGATGGGAAAACGTTGATGATCTTAAATTAGATAAAGCATATTACGATCTTTAGTTTCGTGTAAAAACACGGTGACTTCTGGAACAAAAATGGCATATCGTGGTTACCATTTAATTGAGGGTTTACAGTACCGAGCAATGCTCTTGATGGGAAAACGTTGATGATTTTTAAATAGATAAAGCATATTACGATCTTTAGTTTCGTGTAAAAACACGGTGACTTATGGAACAAAAATGGCATATCGTGGTTACCATTTAATTGAGGGTTTACAGTACCGAGCATTGCTTGATGGGGAAACGTTGATGATTTTAAAATAGGTAAAGCGCATTACGATCTTCGGTTTCGTGTAAAAGCACGGTGACCGATGGGATTGTATTCCAATTAGCATTCTCAGGTTTGCCTCGGTCCGTCCGAGCTGTCGTCCACTTTTGATCGAGTTACGTGTCCTGAAGAGACTCGCAGAGTGGCAAAATAGAACGAGACCCTACAAATACATTTGAAGAATTTTTCATCGTCGGGCTTGGTGTAATTTCCAACTGTATCCCTGTTCGTGTGCTTATGTAAATTGCGTTTAAAATCCGTCTTCGTTCCTTCGCCGTGAGATCTTATTCCCGGTGTAGAAATTTAATTAAAAAACGTTAGAATCCGTTTAATTCTTTAATAACAGGGCTTTGTCATCGGCCCAAGGCATCGCTATTCGAAGGATTCGCCTCTGAAAGAGCTCGAGAAACGAGGAGGATGCACTTCTGTTTACGTGGCTCTGCGCAACGTTGAAGTTAGAATGGAACCTCGTTTATTCGAACACGGTCGGGTAACCGAGTAGTTCGGTTAATAAAAGCGTGTCGTATTCCTGCTATTTCGTGTTATTAGGTTGGATAACCGAGAAGTTCGGTTAACCCTTTGAATTCCACGTCGAAATCATGGTTTTGCTTAGGTCGACATGGGAGTGTACCGCTAGATGCAATATTCCATAAAAATTAATCTTTTATTTTCGATTTCTAATACAAATTTTTCTCTGTTCAATGGGTCACTTTTTAGCATAATCGTAATCTCGACGATGCGAGTAAAGCGAGTTAAGAAAAGTGTGAGATGCTAGAAGGGGAAGAGAGATTGTGAGAAAGAGGGGGAGAGAGAGTGAGAAACAGTGACTTAGAGAGGGGAGGGAGGGAGTGAGGGAGTGAGGGAGAGAGAGAGAGAGGAATTGCAAGCACTTAAAATTGTAGATTTGAAAGCATTCTTTCATGATAATTTATAAATATCTTTAAAAATTAGTTAAGATAAAAGAAATTTTCCATAAATTGACCGTTCTTTTCACCATCCCATAGCCTTATTTCGTTCCTGCTATAAGATTCTGTATGTGAAAGATTTTATAATTGAAAGATTCTGTAAGTGAAAGATTTTATAACTGAAAGATTCTGTAAGTGAAAGATTTTGTAACTGAAAGATTCTGTAAGTGAAAGATTTTGTAAGTGAAAGATTTTATAACTGAAAGGTTTTGTAAGTGAAAGATTTTATAACTGAAAGATTCTGTAAGTGAAAGATCGTTCCACCCTCACTCACTTTACTCGAATACCTTATAATGAAACCAGGACAGTATTTTAGGTGATGAAAAAGACAAAAAATATTGAAGGACAAATTGAAAGATTGACCGTGTCGCTGTACGCTGTCACAAACGATGACAGTCGAACCTGTAATCACGAGGAAAAGGGAATAGAACAGCACGATTCGAGCAATAACCGTGGCTCGTTAGTGTGTTCGCGATAAGGGGGGGAATCCTCTTTTGGTTGGCTCTGAAAATTCCATTCGAACGGCTGATTCTCCCTTGTACATGCCCTAATCACTTTAATATCCCTTAACCCTTCTGAGCCGTTTAATCCCGGCAGCAAAGAGATTTCCCAAGGCCATCGTGATGAAAATCGCTAATGCAAATTCACTTAATCACGGGTGCCCTTAGCCGGCTTTCTGGCGAGCTACGAACCGCAAAGCAGCCATTGCCCGACTGCGTCCTCGATTTGCGTTCCGATTCAGGCGACCAAATGCAGCGGAGCCTCGTTTATCCGAAACCTCTATTATACGAACGATTTCAAGTCCTACGTCTGGCAAACGAGCCTCCGGGCGAGTCCCTATTAACCGAAATGAGGTCGAGCGTGGTCTCGGTTATACGAACGCGTATTCTGGCTGGACGGGAAAGAAGCAAGAAACAGTCGAAACGCAAAACAGGATATATAGTCGATCTCTGTTCACCAAGCATCGATATTTCTATTATCTGACCTAATAGCAGTTTCTGTACGCATATACAACTCTGGAATTGTTTCTGTTGTTCTTGGGCCTAATAGAGGGCTCAGAGCTACTAAGCAGCTTAACTGATGGTGTTCACCAGCAGGCCTCGACTAAAACACCATTGCTTTTCATTTTTTTCACCCCCTTATCTCTCTTTCTCGCTGTCTCTCTCAGTCTGGCTCAGTCTCTCTTTCTCTCTGTCTCTCTCTGTCTCAGTCTGTCTTAGACTGGCTCTCCCTCTTTCTTTTTTTTCTTTCTGTCTCTCTGTCTCCCTCTCCTTCTCCATCTCCATATTCCTCTCTGTCTCTGTTTTTCTCTCTCTGTTTCTGTCTTCCTCTTCCTCTCCCTCTCTCTCTCTCTCTCTCTCTCTCTCTTTGTATCTCTCTTTGTTTTTCCCTCTATCTCCATCTCTGTTTCTCTCTGTCTCTCTCCCACCCCCCCTCTCCCTCTCCCTCTCCCACTCCCACTCTGTCTCTCTCCATTTTATTGCAGAGAAATAACAATATAATAACCTAGGATGGCAAAAACCTATCAAATTATTTTTAGTATAAATCGCCTGATCTTTATTCCACGTGTCAGACTCGTGATATTTATGTTTTTGTCCAAAAGTGTTATCACGAGGCAGACTCGACAAAGTGTTCTATGGAATTAAAAAAAGGTGTTGACATTCTCGAGATGTAAGCAATTTGCTACACCTTTAAAGCAAACGTTTGTTCTATATTCGCGGAATTCGATGCCCTTTTTTTTTCGCTCCCCTCGATGCGATCGATTTGTACGAAAAATGTCACAAGTTAAGCTTAAATAACCTGGCAAATCTTTTCTTTTTCTCTCGAAACACTTATGCTATCATGCAATAATACCACGAGAGCTGTTTATCTTTGTATTATATCGTTCTATAGGAATTCTTGAGATTAGAGAAACTTTTCAATTTTTCTTTTCATGAATACACGATTCTTTTTATTAACTGCTTGTGAAGCAATTTTACCAGCAATTCGCAAATTCAGTTTTGCAATATGAAAACACGAGTACTAATTTTATTTAGCAAATTATATTCACCCAATTCGAGTACTTAAAAATTGTGAAAAAAAAGAACAGTATTCTGCGATACGTTTCCAAGTTACGTGTATTTTTCAGTTGTTTTTTTTCCCGCTATTCATTATCCTGCTGACGTTACGAAACCCGAAAGATAAATAAATAACAAGCTAGGTGGATCGGGAGTGCTAGGAAAAAGGTTCGACGGGGAGGGAAAATTTCTTGTTTTCCGCGCGTTTCCTCGGATTTTCTCTTGCCGTTCCATGTAAACATGCCTGCGTGCGCCTCGCAGCCAGAATGGAACATTAATAATTCAATTCCGTGTGGCCCGAGGCAAATGGAAACGCGGCACGGTACACAGAAACCGAACCACTTTCGATTATCTTTAAATCGGCACTGGATTTATTCTTCATGCATTATGAAAGAAAGATAAGCGAAAGGAGGCAAAGAAAAGTGAACAGATAAAGATGCTTGGCAAATAGATTTACGAACGATCGATACAGTCATTCGGACTGTGTGAGTTTAACACGTTGTATGCCACGCCAGTTTTGCAGGGTTTACCCGTGGCGCCACGATGAATTTTCTGTTATACGATACATACACTGTTGAAATATTACTCACAACAAATAAGTGTAACTACTTTTAGATATTTTATACTGTATTAATTTCTTCGCACCACTGCATTAACGATGGTAATAATGAAAAATTGATAAGTATTGACATTTTTCTAAATTATGCATTTCTACCAATTTGAGCGCGGCGGTCACCGCTGACCCCACGGCGTCACTGTCAAATTGAGCGCGGCGGTCACCGGTGACCCCACGGCGCCACTGTCAAGTTGATCGCCGGTCACCGGTGACCCCCGTGGCGCCACGATGAATTTTCTATTATAAAATTCATATACTGTTGAAACGTTGCCAGCAACAAATAAGTTACAGTGTCTAATTATCTTTAGATATTTTATACTCCATTAATTTCTTGACACCATTGCATTAACGATGGTAATATTGAAAAATTGATAAGTATTGACATTTTTCTAAATTATGCATTTCTATCAATTTGAGCACGGCGGTCACCGGTGACCCCACGGCGCCACTGTCAAGTTGAGTGCCGGTCACCGGTGACCCCCGTGGTGCCACGATGAATTTTCTATTATAAGATTCATATACTGTTGAAACGCTATCAACAACAAATAAGTTACACTGTCTAACTATCTGTAGATATTTTTCACTGCATTAATTTCTTCTCACCATTGCATTAACAATGGTAATCCTACATTTTTTGTTATACATTCTTACAGCCAATATCGAGGATGTTATCAACATCTACACTTTTATCATTAATTACAAGCTTTCATGTAATTGATTTAAAATGAGCACACTTTAGGTGTAAATGCTAATTTCATCCTCTTTGCGTTTTCGAAATTAGTGAATATTTTGTAGGAATATTTTTAACCTGCCGTTTGCTCATTTTAGCATGATAATCTAATCCAGTATCTGTAATATAGTTCAACTAATTATTACTTTACCAATTTTCATTCGTTTAACGTAACGTAACATTTAACAATCAATTTCTACGATGGCAAGGCAAGGTATTATATTGAAAGCTGAAGGGGAGCACGGTAATTTTCTTGTTTAACTTTCTAGTAACCCAATTCTGAAACTTGGTAAAAGTGCGCCATGCACAGAACACCTTCTCCGATACTTTTAAGTCAGACTGTACGTTCGCATCCCGCGAAGAGATTCACGGTCCCCTGAAGAGATCGTGTCTCGTCTCTAAAACTTTAAACGAAAAAGAAACAACCCCTTCCACCCTCATCTACCTATCCTGTCCTCCCCTCTTCCCTCTCAGACGCCCCTCAATCGGATTTCCAGGCAGAGGAATATTTTTTAACGAGTCGAAAACTTTCCTCGTCTGGTGCAACGAGGAGGATCACTTGCGTGTGATATCGATGGAGAAAGGTGGGAACCTGGCGTCTGTGTACTCGAGGCTTGTTAAAGCGGTTACCGAAATCGGGAAGAGGGTACGATTCTCACGGCACCGTCGGCTTGGCTTCCTCACCTTCTGCCCGACCAACCTGGGAACCACCATGAGGGCCTCGGTCCACGCCCGCTTCCCCAAATTGAGCGAGGATTACGCGAGGTTCGAAGAAATCGCGAATATGTACCATCTACAGGTAAGCAATGAAACTGTGCTTCCTCCATTTGTTCGCTTCTGTTCGTTGATCGAGGCTGTTACGCTGCGTCCACGTTGGGAAAGACAGATGTGACACTGCATGTGGCGGTAGCCAATTCAGCGAAGTGGGGGTGAAATTTTTAGGGGCCTTAAAGGGGTCTGTAATGTTATTTTAAAAGAGAATTTGATTAACTTTATTTTGTCGATCGAAGGAAAGATTAGAGCTACGGGAAATTGTAGTATAAATTTATAGAGGTTGAAATGAATTTGGGGCCCTAAAGGGGCCTGTTATGTTATTTCTTTTAAGAGGGAGTTTGATTAGTTCTCTGTTCTCGACTGAAGAAAAGATCAGTGCTACGAACAATTTTAATATCTTAAATAATGACGTTTTAGAGTTTGGGGTAAATTTGGGGCCTCAATGGGGCCTGTGATGTTATTTATTTTAAAAGGGAATTTGATTAATTTTCTTTTCTCGATCGAAGAAAAGATTAGAGCTACGAAAACTTTTAACGTTTAAATCGATGGGATTTGAGAGCTCAGGGCCTTTTTTAAAGTCGGGGCCCTAGAGGCCTACGAGATTGTTTTGTACAATAATTTAATTAATTCTCTTTTTTTAACTAAAGAAAAAATCTGAGTCGTGAAAAATGTTGATATTTCAATCGGTTGTTTTATAGAGCTCGGGGCCTCCTTTTAATTTAGGGCCTTAAACGCCTCCGACGTTATTTTAAGAAAGACTTTGATTATTTCTTTTTTGTTAATTAAAGTAAAAATCAGAGTCACGAAAAATTGTAATATTTCGATCAGTGATCTTCAAGAATTCGGGGTCTTAAAAGCCCCCTGAAATTCTTTTAAGAAAGAAATTGAACATTTCCTTTTTTTTCAACTAAAGAATAGATTCGAGCTACGAACAATTTTGTTATTTCAATCGGTGACCTTTTAAAGCTCGGAGTCTGTTTTCAATTCCGGGGCCCTTGGCGGCCATCAAGTCCGACACTCGCTAAATTTGCCGCTACACATTGGACCTGGCGTGCCATAAACATACATAATGGACTAAGTGTCCCGTAGGGAGCCGGGACAACTGTTGTAATACAATTATTTTATTTACGTTTATTTGTTCTATTCAATGAACTAACATAATAATTTTTGCAAGAAATAGAAATCTGAAGCTATACGTTCGCTTTATCTTCAAAAATGGCAATTGATTTAGTATGAAATGATCTTTTTTGCGAAGTTTCTCGCGGTTGTTATTTTTCTTTGCAATTGAGCGAAATTGAAAATTAAAAATCAAAAATAAATAATAGGGTAGTAATATAAATAAAAATTTGAAACAAAAAATTCAGCGATTACTGTGTATATGTATAATTTGCATGAAATTCAAATTACTAATCGCAAGTAAACAAGTTAAGAGATAATAAAAATAATAATAATAACAACAAAAATGGTAATAATAATTAATAATAATAATAATAATGATAATATGAAGAAGAAGAAGAAATACAATAATAATAGAAATAATAATAATAATAATAATGATCATGATGATGATGATAAGTGTAATAATAATAGAAATAATCATAATAATAATTATTATTGTTATCATGATCAAGTGTTAATCGCAATATGAACGTAATCGAAACGAAACGCAACAAGTACCGAACCGGAGTCAATATTAATTGTTTATTCTGCGCGAAATATTTATATCTTTCGCGTTATTGACCGAGCAGAGCGATAATGCCTGTACACATCCCATATGTATACAATATAAACTTTAGTTATAAAACGGGTACACGTATAAACGACCAACTATGAATATTCTGCTTACGAGGAAAATATTTGAACTAAATCCTCCCTGTTTACAGGCGAAACGCCTACGAGAGATTAAAACATACAGTTTCATTTGATGCATCCGAGGATCATCTTTATTTTTACCCCCCATTTTGCGTCCCTCCCCCCTATCTGTCAATTAACGCAGTTTATTAGACAGACAGCGAAGATTCGTAGCTTGTGAAAAAAGAACGACAAAAATATGCTTTGAATATTTGCATACTCCATAAATATTGTTTTTATTTTTCTATTATTTTCTAGAATACCGAATAAAACGAATGCATAATCTTAATTTTGTTCTTTCAGTATATTATTATTGGAAACGGGGTTTAAAACTAAATAAAATAAACTGTTGTTTAAAATACATGCATCTTAACGTTTTCTTACTTTCTAAATTGCCTCTTAAGATGTAGCTTTGGGTTCTTAGAAAAAACCCTTCAGAAAGTACGTTAACGTTAGAACTACCTTCACTTTACCAAGCTTCCAAAATTTACTATGATTTTCTGCAGGAGGTATAAATAAAAATTTGTTTTCTGTGTATTCGATATTTTTTGATATAATTTTTTATTTGATCTATTTTATGCAAATAAGTACTCTGTAATCGTCGGATCAATTTTTGCTTCTTAATTCAAATTCTCATTTTATTGATGAAGCGATACAAATATACCTGAATCTATTTCCCTCTCAACTCTGCAATTTCAGATTCTGTTTCATGTATACTTTATTCCTTAGTATATATACAGGTTATTCGGACGAAGCTAGGAGAAAATTGAAGGGGTAACTCTATGCAACATTCTAAGACGAAAATCAAGAGTAACAATATTGCGTTTGACGCTTTGTTTATGAGTTATATGCAATTAAAAAGCGGGGTATTTTACGCCTGAGAGCAGGCAAATACGCAACACGGTAGGTAACATAGCTAGCTGCACAGTGACGTTACCTACCGTGTTGCCCCATTGCCTGCTCTCTGGCGTAACATAGCGCATTTCTTTAAATTGCTTATAACTAATAAACCAAGCGTCAAACGCAACATTGTTATTCTTGATTTTCGCCTTAGAATGTTTCATAGAGTTACTCCTTAGTAGTCATTGACGCTATCTACCGTGTTGCCCCAGTTGCCTGCTCTCAGGCGTAAAATGCCCCGCTTTTTAATTGCATATAACTCATAAACAAAGCGCCAAACGCAATATTGTTACTCTTGATTTTCGTCTTAGAATATTGCATAGACTTACCCCTTAGTAGTCATTGACGCTATCTACCGTGTTGCCCCAGTTGCCTGCTCTCAGGCGTAAAATGCCCCTCTTTTTAATTGCATATAACTCATAAACAAAGCGTCAAACGCAATATTGTTACTCTTGATTTTCGTCTCAGAATGTTTCATAGAGTTACCCCTTCAATTTTCTCCCAGCTTCGTCCGAACACCCTGTATATACATATTGGAAATAGATGTACAAGGAATGTCCGTAAATCTAGTGTTAAAACATTTCGGATATTCAATATTCAGATAAGAGGCACCAGAGGGGAGCACACAGAGAGCGAAGGAGGAGTCTACGATGTCAGCAACAGACGTCGACTGGGTCTGACCGAATGGGAGGTGGTCTCCGAGATGAAAAACGGCATCTGCGAACTGATCAGTCAGGAGAAACAACTGCAGGGAGATTAGTCGTAATATTTTTAATCCTGCAATGTCACACTGTTCCTTGGGACTACGGTAGATGTTATGATGTTTGGAACATTTAAAAAGAGATTCAGTAAAATTATTATTATTATTTGTGATAACGAAGAAATTAATTTATAATGATATTAAAAAAAAAAAATAGCTAGTACCAAGGAAACAAATCGTGGTAATTACAATGAAATTACAGGGGTATAGGTGTTGCAATAAATTTACCAAATTTCCGTGAAAAATTACGAATTGGTAATTTTTACCATTTTTCGTCTCGATAGTTATAACGTCAAGGGAAAGGGTGTTTTATGTCCAAGCATGTTGGTATTTTTCATAAATTAATTATTCTAGATAAATTTATTTTATATTAATGGAATATTTAATGTTCAATTCTGTGTCGTCAAACGTGTTTATTGAAACGATAAATACATTGTAAAATGTCATAGCCTTTTGTTGGGTAAGCATAAAATAATTATGCATTAGTAATTAATACAAGCGTGGTTTACAGCTATCAAATTGAAATGTCCAAAAGACTTTAAACAAATTTCCTGTTTATAGTTGATCAGTTTGCAAAAATCAGTATCTTGCCTGGAGTTATAGAAGATTCAGTGTAAAATTGTAGGATTAAAAAGTCGATGAATTAAATTTTGTCTGAGCTCATCCGATTCAGCGTTCGAGATTCTTAAAAGTCAGAATATCCGAACAGCTATCGATTAATGTTCCTCTGCACGTCTTTGATACGTCTCGGTTACGTGGACGAGGCACACGAGTGTTTCGCAGCCTGGTTATCGACAAGTTGGAGCAGTGCTTCTCTATTTCGATGCTCGAAACGTCCGTGGCATTCTCTTGCCCGAATCCGAAGTAAAAACATATCGATCCGTTTATCAACCCTTTCCACTCGAAAGGCGATTCTTTGTCTTCAGAAATCTCCAAATAGAAAACACTGAAATTGCAGAAATCAGAATTTACTTATACTTATTTTAACACACGTTTAATTTAAACAAAGACTGCTGAAATTTGTAAATACGACTATTTGCATCCGGAAATTTGCAAAATGCTAATTTATTTATTTATTCATAGTATTTTAAAAAAATACTATCTTTTGATTATCAGCAGTCATCTCTCGAGCTCAAAGGGTTAACTACTGCAACCTTTGTTGATTTAACCCTTAAATGCATAATAAACCATTTTATTAAAAAAAAAAATATATCTTTATTTCAGCAAGTTTGAAAATAAACAGGCAAAAATGATGGAAAAGATTATTTATTTATTGTACATGTACAAAAGAACAAAAAGGGTTTGTGGCCAGCAGGGCACATACTTACAGAAAGCCTTTATATAAAAGGTAATGATTTAGAGAAATTAAATTATATCTTATTCTATTCTTATTTATTTCATAAATATGCTAAGAAACAATTATGAAATAGTCAGCAAACTATTTTGAAATGTACGTACCTTTTTTATGGCTTCAATTTGGGTGTAACCTAAAATGAGGTAAATAAAATAAAAATCAGCAAGATGTCTCTATTTTTTTTTTATGGCTCACTATGTAGTTAGTACCCTGTGGTACTAACCATCATGCATTTAAGGGTTAAAATACCGGATATTTTTACAAGAGAGGTAATCGTACAATGTTCGTAAACTTATTTACGAAACAATTTAATTTGTATAATAATTTAATCTGTTTAATAATAATGATTTTATCGATTAATTATACGTGTTTGATTTTGTTGAATTTCGAAAGCGAAACGTGCAATTGTTGTTACACATTGTCAGGTACAGTGGTGTGCAAAAGTTTTAGAACACCCATGAAAAAGACATTATGTTGTTTTATAAAGGTATTTAAACATAATCGGTGTTGTTTAATTTCTTTTGTTAATTATTAACTCGCTAATTATTGGTTATACACGATATAAGTGAGAAGTTTGGAATTCCCTTGGTATTACGAGGAATGTTTGAAATTTGAAGGAATTTAGAATTGCGTTAATTTCAAACTTTTACCTGGTACTGTATCACACAGTAATCCATCACAATACTAAAATCATTTCGATATACGTGCAATTGTTATTACACCTTGTCAGGTACAGTGGTGTGCAAAAGGTTTAGAACACTCATGAAAAAGACATATTATTTTATAAAGGTATTTAAACATAATCGGTGTTGTTTAATTTCTCTTGTTAATTATTGGTTATACACGATATAAGTGAGAAGTTTGGAATTCCCTTGGTACTGCGAGGAATGTTTGAAATTTGAAGGAATTTAGAATTGCGTTAATTTCAAACTTTTACCTGGTACTGTATCACCCAGTTATCCATTAAAATGCTAAAATCATTTCGATATTATATAAAATTGAAAGAACCAACACACACAACTTGCTACAGCTCAAAGGAAATATATACGTACCATAGCTCCATGCTGGATGCTAACCTCATGGGACTTTATATATCGACAAACATTGACTTTATGATACTCAATATTCACTTCTCTGACTTATCACATCTGATATTACATTC
The DNA here is from genome assembly GCA_033822845.1 of Tetrapedia diversipes. Taxonomy (NCBI): domain Eukaryota; kingdom Metazoa; phylum Arthropoda; class Insecta; order Hymenoptera; family Apidae; genus Tetrapedia; species Tetrapedia diversipes. Next base: position 28,982 of record JAOPTO010002522.1, on the reverse strand, counting down.
CTCGTGCCCAAAGGAGACAACTGCTCGACTACAACTGGTCGAGCAGAATTTCATTCCGATAGCATCGACGTTGTGGAATCCTGCGAGGACAGCCAGTATATGACCAATTTCATAGTATACGAGGAAACTTTACTATCCTTTTTACTGTCTCTATCTTCTAGAGCAGTTTTTTCGTTCAATAGGACAGCACAGATTCGTAACATTTCATGAAGAACAGAATCGTTAATGTTAGGACTAGACATTCCAAGTGTTTAATTAAAAATTATTCTACGAAATGATTTATAAAATTGATAAAGAAAATCAAAATTAAAAATTATAGAGGTTATTATACGTTCAATTTACGTGCATACTGTATTATGTTTGACAAAAACAAATTTTTTTTTTATTTTATATGTGTTCCTTATTTTCAAATGTACAATAACGAACAAAATAAATGATTTATAAAATTGATAAAGAAAATCAAAATTAAAAATTATAGAGGTTATTATACGTTCAATTTACGTGCATACTGTATTATGTTTGACAAAAACAAATTTTTTTTTTATTTTATATGTGTTCCTTATTTTCAAATGTACAATAACGAACAAAATAAATGATTTATAAAATTTATAAAGAAAATCAAACTTAAAAATTATAGGGTTTATTATACGTTCAATTTACGTGCATACTGTATTTATTTATTTCACTGTATTATGTTTGAGAAAGACAAATTTTATTCATCATATGTGTTCCTTATTTTCAAATGTATAATAGCGAACAAAATAAATGATTTATAAAATTTATAAAGAAAATCAAAATTAAAAATTATAGAGGTTATTATAAGTTTAATTTACGTGCATACTGTATTCATTTATTTTACTGTATTATGTTTGACAAAGTCAAATTTTATTTACCATTTTCATACTTCTTTATTTTCAAACGTACAGTAGAGAGTATAAGTTTTACAGTTTGCAAGTATTGTCTATATATTAAATTTTTTGATTAGCATAGAATACGAATTTTTGTTTATCGTGACATTTTTCGTAAATCAATTTATTTATTTTCGTTGACTTCTTGATCTTAAACTTTTATCCGCTGCTGTGTGTACTTCGACAATTTATATGAAAAGTCAGGGAATAGCTTGGGTATAAAATTGACCAACAACCTTTTCGATATTAAAATAAACTTTAATGTATTGTAGCCACCACGGAATAAAGTAGCGAAAAGAAAAAATAAATAAAAATATGGAATTGAATATATTCAGTTAGTTCAGTCTTCTTTCGTTCTGCTACTTTTGGAGACACGTTTCCAAGGCATGAACACTCCAGCAACTGTAGTGTTATTTAGCGTCGAGACCCTGCTATTTCTAACACCATAAAAATATTGTATATGTGAATGTGTCCAGATATAACAATAACCTGCGACGCGATGGCACTGGCGTCCTGAACCTGACAAGGAAATGGTTATGAGAGTTCCCCAGACGTCATTTTTCACCTATATAAACTATCATGTATTGTATCGCACTCCATACGATGCTATAAATAACAGTTTTATTTTCTGTAAAATAGGAACAGAATTTTTGATACACGTTTAACGCTAGATTCACGGACATTTATTGTATATGTGTTTCCAATACACATATATTAACATTAGAACTACCAAAGCAGTCAAAATGACCAATTGGTGATTATTCATTACAGCTTTATAAATTCAATATGGTGAAGCTTCTAGAATTTATTATAATTTTTTGCAGAAGGTGTAAATAAAGATTTACTTTCTTAAACTTTAACATTAGAACTTACCAGAGCAGTTAAAATGACCAGTTGATGATTATTCATGGCAACCTTATAAACTCTAGATGGTAAAGCCTCTAAAATTTATTATAATTTTCTGCAAAAGATAGAAATAAAAATTAGTTTTCTGTGTATTCGGTATTTTTTTCATGTATGTTTCACTTTGATCTTTTCCATGCAAATAAGTACACTTTATTTGTCGGTAGTTCTAGCGTTAAGGAATAAGGTATACATCAATATAGAATTTGAAATTGTAGAACTGAGAGAGAAATAGATTTGGGTATATTTGTATCGCTTCGTCCATAAAAGTTAGCAAAAATTGCTCGGAATAATAGTAATTGTTTTTGCAAATTTTGCTCGTGGAGTTCGAAACCCAGTATTAACACGTTGAATGCCACCCCAGTTTTACAAGGTTTGCCCGTGGCGCCACGATGAATTCTCTATTATACGATACATATACTGTTGAAATATTATTTACAATAAATAAGTGTAACTACTTTTAGATATTTTTTACTGCATTATTTTCTTCACACCATAGCATTAACGATGGTAATAATAAAAAATTGATAAGTATTGACATTTGTCCAAATAATGCATTTCTATCAATTTGAGCGCGACGGTCAACGGTGACCCCCGTGGCGCCATTGTGAAGTTGAGTGCCGGTCACCGGTGACCCCCGTGGCAGTCAACGTGTCAAGTTGTCTGTAAAACAAGTTTCTTTTCCCGCCATTGTTATCACCCCATCTGTCGGGAATTCTCTAATCACTGCTGAAGACTCGCCGCCATGATGAAATCTTGCACGATTTGGTGTGGAATGGCCTGGTCGTACGTGCTCTCGAGATCTTGATTTTCCCTCTCGATGCCCTCTGCGGCCGTCCTCTCTCGTCGAGAAGAAACACAGACGGAGGGAACTAATTCGCTGGATAAACAATAATTCCGCGGAGATGCGCAAACACTTGACACTTCCAATTAAGGCAGCGTAATTGCACGCGGTTCCCGGCTACTTTTTATCCAGCCAATGTTTAACGTACACTACATTAACCGTTACGAAGACACAATTGGTATTAGTATAACGTTTCTGCTCTCAGCTACGTCTCATCATTTTTTCGACTGACGTCGGACAACGCTAATCGCACTCATCCTTTTTGTGTAGATTATTTTGACGCACTCTGTATATATATTCCGGAATTATATTACAGACAGTTCAGAAAGGAGGTTTCGTTACAGTAGCAGACAAAAGTTTAAGACGAGAGGACAGTATAAAAACATAATTCTATTGTTTGCAAATATTTCCTGTATATTCATTTTCATTACTATTATTGTAGAACGCTATTTATTTTATTGATTAGCATAGAATACGAATTTTTCTGACCATACTCTATTAATTAATTTATTTTCGTTAACCCTTTGGTATTAAACTTTTGTCCGCTACCGTAGACGACATAGTATAGAACTGAAATTACTAGAAAATTTAGTGAATTATTATAAGAATAAATCTCGTATTTTCAAACGCAAACAGATTTAAGTTCAACTTTAATACACAACATTTTTTGTATACATACATATGTACATTTATGTATAATACATCGTTCATATACTATAAATTTTAACGACACGTGTATTGCCCATCTATCATTAACGATAAACACCTCCAAAAATGGCGAGAAACAAAAAGGGAGCGTAACAAGAAAAGCGAAATAAGAATTTCCAGAATTAAGCCGTAAAAGTAAAAGTCGTGAAACTTAATTAAGTTGCATCGGCTACAGATGTTCCGCACATCATTATATTTACCCGTCTACGGGAAGAATAAGAAGGAAGCAGGAGCTAAGGGGGGCACGGAATGTCCTCGGATGTCAGAGGTCGCGAAAAATCGAGCCGAGAAATTGTTTAATGTCTCGAGAAACGGAGATCGGACTAATATTACTTATCGCTTGAAACGTCGCGGAATAATTTAATGAGAACCGGCCGGCCCTTCTTTCGCGGAACGATCCCCGGCCTCGTCTCACTCTCCTCGCGATGTTCATTCTAAATTGGAAGTCGAGCGCGAACGAGAGGCTGATTGCCCGGTGTATTAAATCATCTCGTTGTCCACGCCAACATTCCGCGTCCCTTCGGTTGCCTACCGTTTTCCATCGAACCGTTAAAATGGCGTCTGGTCGTATCGGTCGAAATGGCGGCGACGGCGGCCATTTTGGCGCGGACGCGGCCATTTTTGCGCTAGATCTCGTTTTCCCGCGTAAAATGTTAACACCCTTTTAGCACCTAAGCGAAGAATACCGGGCCGAATCGACGAATTTGCAGATGTTTGCGAAAATTCTCGTAAAAAAAACAAAGTAGATAGTGACGTTTAAAGTTTAAAGTTTCGTTAAATTAAAGTAACATTGTTGTTCTTTCTTTGTTTTGTGTTAAAAAAAATAATTAAGTTGTTTATGTAGAATTAAAAGAAAAATTTGTTTTTAATTAGTTTTTGGAACGTAACCCCCTTTTTTGCAGTAGCTCTGGACCTCATACACCAGGGTATTTTCTAGGAAAGTCTAAGAATGACAAGCAATCTGATGTTGCGTCGTTTAAAAAAAGATAGGACCTTTGTTCTGAAGGATCTGGGAAGGCTGTGTTGCCTTCTCAAAATAGGATTTGTGATTGACCCAATGGCAGTCATCCCATAACCTTCTCAAGGATCAGTCCTTTTTCCAAAGTAACTATTTCTAACATGCACATTTCGAAAGAAGGTTTCTCATAAACGTTGATGTTATTATTTTATTAACAATATTTTGAAAGGCAACCGTGACAAGCAGTCGTTCTCAAAAGAGTACTGTGATTTATCGAAAAGAAAGAAGAAATAATAAGGAAGAGTACAATATTTTTTTAAGCCTCCTCCATCGATGTTTTGTTTAGAAAAAGCGGGCAAAATAAACGGAGCTAAGGCAAAATCACTAAACTCTAGTTTCAGCAGAACAAAAATTTGTTTTGCAAATTTACAAATTTTTCATAAATTCATTCAACTCGTGAAACGATTTTACGGATACTTTTGAGACCGACTGTATTTCCAAGAATAGAACCAGAGCACCACAAGCACAGCCTTGTTGCCAGGCAACAGGACGCCACGAAAAAGTTCCGATATCGCTGGGAAACAAGAAAACAACGGAAAATGGCCGTGGACACCGTTCGACTTCCGGTTGGTCGATCTCCTTTTTCTCCAAGCGAAATCGTTGTTACGCTACAGTCAGCTGTGACCCTTCCAGGATGACCCTCGTAATTCTCGGCCTGATTTTCCTTGAAATATTCATCCGCCACGACCCTCTTCTTCCTGCCTGTTTCTTTCAATTATCGCCTCGATAAGTCTGATCCATTTATTTTTTCTTTTTTTTTTTGCGCCCCTGTCCGTGCTCCGTCTTGTCACGGTCGCTTAATTGCACGATCAAATCCTTAAGCCGGGTCTGCTCTGTAACAAAACACTGTCATACAAGGGATAGAGGGAAAAAGAAGGATTTTTCACGGAACAGGTACAGTCGGACACAAAAATATCCGCAAATCTATTAAACCTTTGCGCTGGAGAGACGATTGTTAGTCACCAAATGATGATAGTTTCGCAAATTTTTAGATCTTGGCTAGTTTGTTTATCAGTCAGACTCAGAGGTTAAATAGTCATGTATGTAAATTTTAGTTTGTCACTTAACTAAACTAAATAACGTTTAGTATAGGCGAATCTTATTAAATATTTCGAATTTGAAAATTTTTGAAATTAGTATTGGTAGACAACTAACGGTCACCGCTCGAGTAGAAGGGGTTAAGTTCCATGTACAGTGGCGGACAAAAGTTTACGACCAAAGAGTCAACGAAACTAAATTAATTAATTTATGAGAAATAACACGATAAACAAAATTCGTATTTTATGCTAATCAACAAATACTGTTCTGCTGTAATGATAATAAAATTGAATATATAGACAAGATTTACAAACTATAAACTATGTTTTACATTATATTCTCGTCTTAAACTTTTGTCCGCTACTGTGATAACAGTCATAATTTTAACAACAAATTTTATACTTTCTCATATTTATCTATGGTAAGTGTACAGTGGATTCCATAATACGAGATCACTCATTTATTTGTGTTCTCTAGGAAACAAATGTAAGAAATTTTGCTATTTTTAATTGTTAAACTGGCCGATGTTTATAAAGTATCAAAAAATTCGTATATTTCTCTCAGTATGTTAAACTCGAAGATTTTTGCGACCGACTGTACTGCATTAAGAACGCCGCTTCTTAATCATTTGATCTACGAGAAAATTAAGAAATTGTAGCTTTGTCGCGTAACATGCTTAGCTGTATTAAAAAAAAACAAAACGATTTACCTGATGGGATACACGTGATTGATAACACTGCATCAGGCAACATTTAAGCCATGCTGCGACGACTACAAGTGGGCAATCACGTCGTCAGGCGTGCCAACAATAATAACACCAACTGAACGAGATAAACTGCTGGCTTAATCAAGAATGCACCGCTGCTCATCGTTGGATTCGGTTCGTTCTGCCTCTGTGGAGTTTTAACCTGCACCTTTTGCGTTTGTTGCTGGTCAGACTTCTCTAATGGAGGCAACAGCTTTTTTCAGATTCAAATTACCGTCGAATGGTGGCAGTGTAATTATTTAATCGAACGATCCATTACACCAATTTCAACAGCCTTGAAATGTATCGTGATATTCTTCACGATAATACATTACACGATATTATTTACCGATATACTTTGTATTACATTTTCTAAAGTATGATCGATGATTATGACAAAGTTAATCTGGATGCTTACCTTAACAGCGTACAGTAGCGGACAAAAGTTTAAGACCAAAGGATCGGAGAAAATAAATTAATTAATTAATAATAAATAACAGTATAAGTAAAATCTGTATTCTATGTTAATCAGTAAATAGTGTTCTACCATAACGGCAATAAAAATAAGTGTATGAACAATATTTGCATACTATAAAAGTATGTTTTATGTTGTCCTTTCGTCTTAAACTTTTGTCCGCTACTGTATCACGAAAACGTGAAACTGATCAATTATCTTTTTCGTAATATCTATATAACAATTAATTTAGAAAAATATTTCTAACAAAATTAAATTCCAAATCTCGCAAAAATATGATATTTACGTTTCTGACTGTTTTTAAGTTAATACATACACACTTTACTGGTAACAAAAATACTTAATTATCTGTCACGATATAAGTGTAATAAAAAAAAGAAAAAAGATTTGTAAGATATACGCATACAGATAAGCATGAAACATCGAATTTTCTATTTCCTAGAAAATCATCATTTCTACCGATCACTGATTTCTATCGCTTCCTTAACACGTTGAATCCCACGGGGGTTACCGGTGACCGCCGCGCTCAAATCGGTAGAAATACATAATTTAGAAAAATATCAATACTTATCAAATTTTTATAATTACCATCGTTAATGCAATGGTGTGGAGAAATTAATGCAGTATAAAATATCTGAAAGTAGTTACACTTATTTGTTGTATAATAGAAAATTCATCGTGGCGCCACGGGGGTCACCGGTGACCGCCGCGCTCAAATCGGTAGAAATACATTATTTCGACAAATGTCTAAACTTATCAATTTTTCATTATTACCATCGTTAATGCAATGGTGTGAAGAAATTAATGCGGTATAAAATATCTAAAAATAGTTAAGACACTGTAACTTATTTGTTGTAAATAATATTTCAGCAGTGTATGTATCGTATAATAGAAAATTCATCATGGCGCCGCGGGCAAACCCTGTAACACTGGCGTGGCATTCAACGTGTTAAGATTCTCGCACAATAAAACCGAAAAGATCGTCCAATCGTTGTTTCCCTTTCCCTCTCTCCCACCTACAAAGAAAGCCACACCGAAACGTTCCCAATGACCACCATCACGTTGAAAAAGAAGTAGAGGATAAAATAAATGTGCAGCGCACAAGAGCCGCTACAATTGCTCACTTCCCTTTGCTATCGTTACGCACGAAAAAAAGCAATAATCGTAACAAGACAAACCTCGTTATACCGTTCGACTTTTTCCCTGCCCCCCGCTGCTGCAATTGCGTGACTCCCACCCTCGCCCCCTCTACTCCCCCCCCCCCACTCCTGCCCACCGCGAAACCCTTTCCCGCCGCCTTTCATCGCGGTTCGAGCACCATTAACGTAATAAAACACGTAACGAGGGCAAAAAATGATACGTTTTAATGGAACGATCGTGGCGCTCGCGATCTCGAGCCGGCCATGATTATCGTTAGCGGAATCACGCGGTCGTTTCCGGGAGGATTACGTATGCCTGGCGAAAGAACGCCAGTTGAGGTTAGGTTGGGCGTCGCGGCGGGAAAGACGCCCGGACGAGTTCCACGGCGGGGCGAAATGAATCCATTCGTCATCCTAACAGGTTTCTTACAGGCTTCCCAAAGACGTGGAAGAATTATACGGAGTTAACCGTGCAAACGACGATCCGATAGCATCTATCCCCGTGGCGCACCGCGCGCTAATGAATCAATACATCCTGATATTAATTAAACTTTGACTGCCGTTCCTGACGTTTCCCTTGAACGACAAACACCGGTCCCCCGTCGATTATTCGTTTCCTGTTACCGGCGCGGCGGCGGGGGGAGAGGGGCAGCTGCAAGAAACGGTTCGCTTTAACGAGTTTCAGAATTAATCGGAATTATTTGCGTTTTGGACGGTCTCTAATGAAGACGATTTATAGGTTATGTCGGTCGACGAAGGTTCCTTTTTTCGTGTTGGTTCGTTGAAACATTGAACTTTTTGCCGAGCGATCGAATGAAAGCACGAAACTGCATTCTATTTCTTAACACTTGGCCGACCGAACGGGGAGATCTCCCATTTCTTCCTGAACAAACCAATGCAATTTGTTATTAATTGGTCCTGAACTAGTGTTGAATTTATTAAAAATTGTACTTTGGAGAATTTATGAACAATACTAGTTCAAGACTAACTAATAACGAAAGCAAGTAGACCCAATTGCAGCGTTTTGTTGAGGAAAAAATGGGACATCTCCCCATACGGTTGGCTAAGTGTTAAGGAAATTGCAAGAGTTTGAAATTTACAAATATTATGATTATTGATGATATATGTCCAAGGCTTAGAAATCAGTGTACAGCTAGGTATAATAGAATAGCTTTTCCGAATCAAATTGCTGTACATCGACGAGCCTTCAATTCCCTTTCTTTCCAACAAACCCAAATCTTGGGTTTAATAAGAAATAAACCTTTTTTTGTTTTTCGCGTGGAAGAAATCTTCCGAAAGATACCCAACCACCCTAAGGGGAGCAACCGGGTTATGTGGGATTCTTACCCACTAAAACCTCTACGGTGGCCATCTACCGCGATTGGGGAAGCACCGGGAACTCTATAAGAATACGTACTTCCCCCGAAAAATTACCTCCCTCTGGGTTTAACCCTAGATTTATAAACATTCGTCTCACAGACCACGCAAAATATGTAAACACTTGTATCCTTTAATGTGAAAGAGACAGAAAAATGAACTTTGATTGCTCAGAATAACTATCGTGTTCATTTTTGTTTCAGAAGATTAATAATTAATAAACAACTTTTCAGACTCAAAGTATGTTTTATTGCTCTTTGTATTCTATAAAATAAAAATCATCAATATAATATGTTCGTCTAAAAGATGAATGTTTATGAATAGTGTATCTCCCATGCATGTTTATGAATCTAGGGTTAATAAAAGAAAAAAAAATAAACCTACCCTGAACCTGAACCTAACCTGAACCTGAACCTGAACCTGAACCTGAACCTAACCTGAACCACCCCTGGAACATTCCACGCAACTAAAACGACGAAACTAACCCGTTCCCCCAAAACAACGAGCGCAACGCGGTCTCCCTCGGGGACTCGCGATTCGAATCCAGCTGAAAACGATCCCCGTGAGACCGCGGGACCTCGTCATCCGAGGAAACGATTAACGAGCGGCAGCCTGTAGAAGGGTGGCGGCAGAGGAAGCGACAACAATCGTGCCGCACCTCCCCGCCGCCCCGCGCAGCGAGAACATTTCCTCTAGCGAGGAGGAAACACTTACGACACAGGGCCGGGTAACGCTGGCTACGGATCGTCCCCTTCGGACAAAGGCCCGGGACACCGTCTTCGTAGAGCCCCACGATCCTGTTCCGATCGGCAGGCCCGTAATTGCACACGAGGGCCTCGACACGCGCCCCGTAGCTGGCTGCCATTGTTGCACGGCGCCTGCCGCTGGCCACCGTCGTGTCTGCCGCGCCCCTGGATGTTGATCGCCGCTCTGCAGCAGCCGTGTACACGGCGCGGCCGCAACCGACCAGCTTAATTGTCGCAGACGCGAACGGGATGTAAGACAGGTTGCTTCGCGCGGCCAGGTCCACGAATCTGGAATCGTGGAATTGTAAATGCGGTTGGTTGCTCGGGGAATTGAACGTGGTTCAGGGTGTCTGTGGCTGATGTGTGTTTTGATTGGCCTGTGGAATCGAAAGTTTGGAATGGCGGAATTGCGAGGGACGAATGGAATTGGAAAGATGGAAATAGATAGATTTGATTTTGGCTTCTTTGACAGCCATGACATTGATTTGGTTTATGACGGTTCTCCTTATTTTATTTATCCTTTCTACTCTCCTAGTCATTGGTATGTTTTGTATGATCACAATTAATGAATCGTGGAATTGTAAATACGGTTGGTTGTTCGGGGAATTGAACGTGGTTCAGGGTGTCTGGGGCTGATGTGTGTTTTGATTGGCGTGCGGAATCGAAAGTTTGGAATGGCGGAATTGTGAGGGACGAATGGACTTGGAAAGATGGAAATAGATAGATTTGATTTTGGCTTCTTTGGTAGCCATGACATTGATTTGGTTTATGGTGGTTTTCCTTATTTTATTTATTCTTGTCGCTCTCCTAGCCATTGAATGTTTTGTATGATCACAATTAATGAATCGTGGAATTGTAAATGCGGTTGGTTGTTGGAGGAATTGAACGTGGTTCAGGGTGTCTGGGGCTGATGTGTGTTTTGATTGGCCTGTGGAATCGAAAGTTTGGAATGGCGGAATTGCGAGGGACGAATGGAATTGGAAAGATGGAAATAGATAGATTTGATTTTGGCTTCTTTGACAGCCATGACATTGATTTGGTTTATGACGGTTCTCCTTATTTTATTTATCCTTTCTACTCTCCTAGTCATTGGTATGTTTTGTATGATCACAATTAATGAATCGTGGAATTGTAAATACGGTTGGTTGTTCGGGGAATTGAACGTGGTTCAGGGTGTCTGGGGCTGATGTGTGTTTTGATTGGCGTGCGGAATCGAAAGTTTGGAATGGCGGAATTGTGAGGGACGAATGGACTTGGAAAGATGGAAATAGATAGATTTGATTTTGGCTTCTTTGGTAGCCATGACATTGATTTGGTTTATGGTGGTTTTCCTTATTTTATTTATTCTTGTCGCTCTCCTAGCCATTGAATGTTTTGTATGATCTACATTGTATGACCACAATTAATGTAGAAAAAAATCGCGTGTCTATTTTTGCACCTCACTGAGCTTTTTACTAGATGTCACTCACATTATTAACAGTCTACTTTATCAACACTTGTGTCACCGATTTGTAGTTACTCCTAACAATTTTATCGACCGGAAGCCTATTAATCGGCTTTTACATGTTTACAGTTAGTCTGTAAATTTTGTAATGTTTCCTTACACGAAGCTGACTGTTTCGAGCGTTAAGAGATATTAAACTATCAATTACTCGAAGAAAATCATTGTGATCAATTCATCAGCGATGCATTCGTGACAAAATGAACCGATCGAGAGCGCGTGTGCAACAAGTTACGCGATCGATAAAGTGTTAACTAACACATAACTATATTGTGCAAATATACTGAATAATATAGTACTATATTCTGTGTATGAGGAATAATTTTCTATTTGCTAATATTGGTATGCATAGCGTCAATTTTACTGGCAATTGTAAGCAGAAATGGGGCAAAATCACGTTTTCTGTTGGCAATCGATCAAAGATCATTGTTCTTGTTACAGATTAACCGAAAGAATCGCATATTTCTTGTTGTACCGTAAAAATTTAGCGATTAGTTTAGATTTTTGCTAAGAAATGAAAAAGATTGAAGATCGTTGCTTCGTTCTACGATAACTTTGAGCTTGAACGGGCCCAGAATCCGCCGTTGGATCAACCTCCATCGACATCAGCTCGATCTCTAGACGTTCGAGGTAAATCCCTGCCGCGAAATCCACATCTGCTTTACACAGAACAGTCGAAGGGGTGAAGGGGAGGGGGGCAGAGGGGGGAAGTTAAAGAAAACGATGGGCTATAGAGAAAGAGGCAGTGCAAAGCTGCTGCTAAATTCAAAGGGGGTGTTAGCAGTGTCTGCACATACTGGAATCGAATGGCGGTCCCATTCACAAAGTGAAAGCCCTGGCACATAAGAGTCGTTTCGATCAATTCAACTTAGGCTGTCGCAGGCTCCACGGAATGACAATACGTGTGGATTTTCTCGAGACTTGAGCAAACGCGCAATATACAGCAGATGACAAAAGTTTAAGGCCAGAGAATCTTGAGAAAATGAAACAATTAATTTATCAGAAACAGTGCCATAAATAAAATTGGTATTCTATAACATTCACGTTCTATATAAGTAGCGTTTTACCAGAATAACGATGAAAATGAATGTATGGTTAATACTTGCAAACCGTGAAACTTATGTTTTACATTGACCTCTCGTCTTAAGATCAAAGGGTCAAAGAAAGTAAATTAATTGATTAATAAGAAATAATAGTATAAATAAAATTTGTACTCTATGTTAACCAATAATTAGTGTTCTACCATAATGACGATAAAAATAAGTATATAAAAATATATTTGCATACCATAAAATTATGTTCTACATTGTCCTGTCGTCTTAAACTTTTGTCCGCTACTGTACACACAGTATTGTACACACAATAGCAGACAAAAGTTTAAGAGCGAAGGGTCAAACAAAGTAAATAACAGTATAAATAAAATTTGTACTCTATGCTAATCAATAAATAGTGTTCTAACCATAATGACGATAAAAATAAGTATATAAAACAATATTTGCATACCATAAAATTATGTTTTGCACTGTCCTGTTGTATTAAACTTTTGTCCGCTACTGTACACACAGTACTGTACATACAATAACAGACAAAAGTTTAAGACCAAAGGGTCAAAGAAAGTAAATAACAGTATAAATAAAATTTGACTCTATACTAATCAATAAATAGTATACTACCATATTCACGATAAAAATAAGTATATAAAAAAAATATTTGCATACCATAAAATTATGTTTTACATTGTCCTCTCGTCTTAAACTTTTGTCCGCTACTGTACGTACGCATACAGATATATCACTGCAAATGTGGACCGAAAGATTTTGTCGTTTGGTCCCCTTTAAATTTCTCCATGTTTCTTCGTTAATCCTAGAAGTGAGCAAGAATTATAACTAGCAGGGTCTACTTATTAATTGGATTCCTCTGAAAACGCCTGAAACTCACTCGTTATGTTGTATTACAAATTTATGTTATCTCTTCCACACTTTGCACGGTTTAATTTTGCAGTAGATACACTATTTTCTTTTTTCCGTATTTCCGCGTCGATGCAGTATAATACGTTTAATCGCGTTAACAATTCAGAGATGAACGAGTTATATCGTAAATCGTGACAGTATCGTAAACCGCGTTTATCCCCCCCGTTTTTCCGTTTTCGCGATATCTGTCGACTTGTTATTAATGCAAATAACAGATCCCGCGTAACTATAAAGCTCCACTGATGAGATTAATTCACGTTCATTCACCCGTTTGCATATCTGACGGTTCGCACTTTTTCCCTTTAGCTCGAATCTTTATTTGCATCTTTAATTAAACGCAATGGTATTTGTTGTGCCGATTAATCCCGCGATAATGTTGAACAACAAACTTGTCGTTCAGCGAGTTTCAAATTGTTGCGAATTAATCGCCAAGACCTCGAAAATGAGCTTCGTTTCATTTAAATCGCTTTGATATCTCAAACAGGGTTACTGTATGCACTCTGTTTAAATTCATGATTACTACGATTTTCGATGTTATCGTGTACAGTAGCGGACGAAAGTTTATGACGAGGTATAATGCATAGTTTCATAATTTGCAAATATTATTTTTATATTCATTTTTATTATTATTATTGTAGAACACTATTTATCGATTAGCATAGAATATGAATTTTTCTTATCCTACTATTCTCTATAAATTAATTAATTTATTATCGTTAGCTGTTTGGTCTTAAGCTTTTGTCCGCTACTATAGTTTTATCATTTGCAAATATTGTCTATATATTCATTTTTATTTCTATTCTTGTACAACACTATTTATTGATTAGCATAGAATACGAATTTTTCTTATCCTACTATTTTCCATAAATTAATTTATCTAGTTTCGTTAGCTCTTTGGTCTTTAACTTTTGTCCGCTACTGTAGCTTTATAATTTGCAATTATTGTTTGTATATTCATTTTTATTATTATTATTGTAGAACACTATTTATCGATTAGCATAGAATACGAATTTTTCTTATCCAACTATTTTCCATAAATTAATTTATTATCGTTAGCTGTTTGGTCTTAAGCTTTTGCCCGCTACTGTAGCTTTATAATTTGCAAATATTATTTTTATATTCATTCTTATTGTTATTCTTATAGAACACTATTTATCGATTAGCATAGAATACGAATTTTTCTTATCCTACTATTCTCTATAAATTAACTTATTTATTATCGTTAGCTCTTTGGTCTTAAACTTTTGTCCGCTACTGTA
>JAOPTO010002522.1:0-14331 GCA_033822845.1 Tetrapedia diversipes | reverse complement strand
ATTATAGCAATTTATCACGTTACAAGGGAATTCATGCGATTGTCTATAAAACAAGTTTCTTTTCCCGCCATTTCTATCACCCCATCTGTCGGGAATCCTCTAATCACTGCTGAAGACTCGCCGCCATGATGAAATCTTGCACGATTTGGTGTGGAATGGCCTGGTCGTACGTGCTCTCGAGATCTTAATAAAAAATCAATAATTATTGACATTTGTTCAAATAATGCATTTCTACCAATTTGAGCGCGGCGGTCACCGGTGACCCCCGTGGCGCCACTGTCAAGTTGAGTGCCGGTCACCGGTGACCCCCATGGCAGTCAACGTGTCAAGTAAACATTTGATAATTCCAGTAAAAATTCGCAATAAACACCACAATTATAGCAATTTATCACGTTACAAGGGAGTTCACGTGATTGTCTGTAAAACAAGTTTCTTTTCCCGCCATTGTTATCACCCCATCTGTCGGGAATCCTCTAATCACTGCTGAAGACTCGCCGCCATGATGAAATCTTGCACGATTTGGTGTGGAATGGCCTGGTCGTACGTGCTCTCGAGATCTTAATAAAAAATCAATAATTATTGACATTTGTTCAAATAATGCATTTCTACCAATTTGAGCGCGGCGGTCACCGGTGACCCCCGTGGCGCCACTGTCAAGTTGAGTGCCGGTCACCGGTCACCCCCATGGCAGTCAACGTGTCAAGTAAACATTTGATAATTCCAGTAGGAATTCACAATAAACACCACAATTATAGCAATTTATCACGTTACAAGGGAGTTCATGCGATTGTCTGTAAAACAAGTTTCTTTTCCCGCCATTGTTATCACCCCATCTGTCGGGAATTCTCTAATCACTGCTGAAGACTCGCCGCCATGATGAAATCTTGCACGATTTGGTGTGGAATGGCCTGGTCGTACGTGCTCTCGAGATCTTGATTTTCCCTCTCGATGCCCTCTGCGGCCGTCCTCTCTCGTCGAGAAGAAACACAGACGGAGGGAACTAATTCGCTGGATAAACAATAATTCCGCGGAGATGCGCAAACACTTGACACTTCCAATTAAGGCAGCGTAATTGCACGCGGTTCCCGGCTACTTTTTATCCAGCCAATGTTTAACGTACACTACATTAACCGTTACGAAGACACAATTGGTATTAGTATAACGTTTCTGCTCTCAGCTACGTCTCATCATTTTTTCGACTGACGTCGGACAACGCTAATCGCACTCATCCTTTTTGTGTAGATTATTTTGACGCACTCTGTATATATATTCCGGAATTATATTACAGACAGTTCAGAAAGGAGGTTTCGTTACAGTAGCAGACAAAAGTTTAAGACGAGAGGACAGTATAAAAACATAATTCTATTGTTTGCAAATATTTCCTGTATATTCATTTTCATTACTATTATTGTAGAACGCTATTTATTTTATTGATTAGCATAGAATACGAATTTTTCTGACCATACTCTATTAATTAATTTATTTTCGTTAACCCTTTGGTATTAAACTTTTGTCCGCTACCGTAGACGACATAGTATAGAACTGAAATTACTAGAAAATTTAGTGAATTATTATAAGAATAAATCTCGTATTTTCAAACGCAAACAGATTTAAGTTCAACTTTAATACACAACATTTTTTGTATACATACATATGTACATTTATGTATAATACATCGTTCATATACTATAAATTTTAACGACACGTGTATTGCCCATCTATCATTAACGATAAACACCTCCAAAAATGGCGAGAAACAAAAAGGGAGCGTAACAAGAAAAGCGAAATAAGAATTTCCAGAATTAAGCCGTAAAAGTAAAAGTCGTGAAACTTAATTAAGTTGCATCGGCTACAGATGTTCCGCACATCATTATATTTACCCGTCTACGGGAAGAATAAGAAGGAAGCAGGAGCTAAGGGGGGCACGGAATGTCCTCGGATGTCAGAGGTCGCGAAAAATCGAGCCGAGAAATTGTTTAATGTCTCGAGAAACGGAGATCGGACTAATATTACTTATCGCTTGAAACGTCGCGGAATAATTTAATGAGAACCGGCCGGCCCTTCTTTCGCGGAACGATCCCCGGCCTCGTCTCACTCTCCTCGCGATGTTCATTCTAAATTGGAAGTCGAGCGCGAACGAGAGGCTGATTGCCCGGTGTATTAAATCATCTCGTTGTCCACGCCAACATTCCGCGTCCCTTCGGTTGCCTACCGTTTTCCATCGAACCGTTAAAATGGCGTCTGGTCGTATCGGTCGAAATGGCGGCGACGGCGGCCATTTTGGCGCGGACGCGGCCATTTTTGCGCTAGATCTCGTTTTCCCGCGTAAAATGTTAACACCCTTTTAGCACCTAAGCGAAGAATACCGGGCCGAATCGACGAATTTGCAGATGTTTGCGAAAATTCTCGTAAAAAAAACAAAGTAGATAGTGACGTTTAAAGTTTAAAGTTTCGTTAAATTAAAGTAACATTGTTGTTCTTTCTTTGTTTTGTGTTAAAAAAAATAATTAAGTTGTTTATGTAGAATTAAAAGAAAAATTTGTTTTTAATTAGTTTTTGGAACGTAACCCCCTTTTTTGCAGTAGCTCTGGACCTCATACACCAGGGTATTTTCTAGGAAAGTCTAAGAATGACAAGCAATCTGATGTTGCGTCGTTTAAAAAAAGATAGGACCTTTGTTCTGAAGGATCTGGGAAGGCTGTGTTGCCTTCTCAAAATAGGATTTGTGATTGACCCAATGGCAGTCATCCCATAACCTTCTCAAGGATCAGTCCTTTTTCCAAAGTAACTATTTCTAACATGCACATTTCGAAAGAAGGTTTCTCATAAACGTTGATGTTATTATTTTATTAACAATATTTTGAAAGGCAACCGTGACAAGCAGTCGTTCTCAAAAGAGTACTGTGATTTATCGAAAAGAAAGAAGAAATAATAAGGAAGAGTACAATATTTTTTTAAGCCTCCTCCATCGATGTTTTGTTTAGAAAAAGCGGGCAAAATAAACGGAGCTAAGGCAAAATCACTAAACTCTAGTTTCAGCAGAACAAAAATTTGTTTTGCAAATTTACAAATTTTTCATAAATTCATTCAACTCGTGAAACGATTTTACGGATACTTTTGAGACCGACTGTATTTCCAAGAATAGAACCAGAGCACCACAAGCACAGCCTTGTTGCCAGGCAACAGGACGCCACGAAAAAGTTCCGATATCGCTGGGAAACAAGAAAACAACGGAAAATGGCCGTGGACACCGTTCGACTTCCGGTTGGTCGATCTCCTTTTTCTCCAAGCGAAATCGTTGTTACGCTACAGTCAGCTGTGACCCTTCCAGGATGACCCTCGTAATTCTCGGCCTGATTTTCCTTGAAATATTCATCCGCCACGACCCTCTTCTTCCTGCCTGTTTCTTTCAATTATCGCCTCGATAAGTCTGATCCATTTATTTTTTCTTTTTTTTTTTGCGCCCCTGTCCGTGCTCCGTCTTGTCACGGTCGCTTAATTGCACGATCAAATCCTTAAGCCGGGTCTGCTCTGTAACAAAACACTGTCATACAAGGGATAGAGGGAAAAAGAAGGATTTTTCACGGAACAGGTACAGTCGGACACAAAAATATCCGCAAATCTATTAAACCTTTGCGCTGGAGAGACGATTGTTAGTCACCAAATGATGATAGTTTCGCAAATTTTTAGATCTTGGCTAGTTTGTTTATCAGTCAGACTCAGAGGTTAAATAGTCATGTATGTAAATTTTAGTTTGTCACTTAACTAAACTAAATAACGTTTAGTATAGGCGAATCTTATTAAATATTTCGAATTTGAAAATTTTTGAAATTAGTATTGGTAGACAACTAACGGTCACCGCTCGAGTAGAAGGGGTTAAGTTCCATGTACAGTGGCGGACAAAAGTTTACGACCAAAGAGTCAACGAAACTAAATTAATTAATTTATGAGAAATAACACGATAAACAAAATTCGTATTTTATGCTAATCAACAAATACTGTTCTGCTGTAATGATAATAAAATTGAATATATAGACAAGATTTACAAACTATAAACTATGTTTTACATTATATTCTCGTCTTAAACTTTTGTCCGCTACTGTGATAACAGTCATAATTTTAACAACAAATTTTATACTTTCTCATATTTATCTATGGTAAGTGTACAGTGGATTCCATAATACGAGATCACTCATTTATTTGTGTTCTCTAGGAAACAAATGTAAGAAATTTTGCTATTTTTAATTGTTAAACTGGCCGATGTTTATAAAGTATCAAAAAATTCGTATATTTCTCTCAGTATGTTAAACTCGAAGATTTTTGCGACCGACTGTACTGCATTAAGAACGCCGCTTCTTAATCATTTGATCTACGAGAAAATTAAGAAATTGTAGCTTTGTCGCGTAACATGCTTAGCTGTATTAAAAAAAAACAAAACGATTTACCTGATGGGATACACGTGATTGATAACACTGCATCAGGCAACATTTAAGCCATGCTGCGACGACTACAAGTGGGCAATCACGTCGTCAGGCGTGCCAACAATAATAACACCAACTGAACGAGATAAACTGCTGGCTTAATCAAGAATGCACCGCTGCTCATCGTTGGATTCGGTTCGTTCTGCCTCTGTGGAGTTTTAACCTGCACCTTTTGCGTTTGTTGCTGGTCAGACTTCTCTAATGGAGGCAACAGCTTTTTTCAGATTCAAATTACCGTCGAATGGTGGCAGTGTAATTATTTAATCGAACGATCCATTACACCAATTTCAACAGCCTTGAAATGTATCGTGATATTCTTCACGATAATACATTACACGATATTATTTACCGATATACTTTGTATTACATTTTCTAAAGTATGATCGATGATTATGACAAAGTTAATCTGGATGCTTACCTTAACAGCGTACAGTAGCGGACAAAAGTTTAAGACCAAAGGATCGGAGAAAATAAATTAATTAATTAATAATAAATAACAGTATAAGTAAAATCTGTATTCTATGTTAATCAGTAAATAGTGTTCTACCATAACGGCAATAAAAATAAGTGTATGAACAATATTTGCATACTATAAAAGTATGTTTTATGTTGTCCTTTCGTCTTAAACTTTTGTCCGCTACTGTATCACGAAAACGTGAAACTGATCAATTATCTTTTTCGTAATATCTATATAACAATTAATTTAGAAAAATATTTCTAACAAAATTAAATTCCAAATCTCGCAAAAATATGATATTTACGTTTCTGACTGTTTTTAAGTTAATACATACACACTTTACTGGTAACAAAAATACTTAATTATCTGTCACGATATAAGTGTAATAAAAAAAAGAAAAAAGATTTGTAAGATATACGCATACAGATAAGCATGAAACATCGAATTTTCTATTTCCTAGAAAATCATCATTTCTACCGATCACTGATTTCTATCGCTTCCTTAACACGTTGAATCCCACGGGGGTTACCGGTGACCGCCGCGCTCAAATCGGTAGAAATACATAATTTAGAAAAATATCAATACTTATCAAATTTTTATAATTACCATCGTTAATGCAATGGTGTGGAGAAATTAATGCAGTATAAAATATCTGAAAGTAGTTACACTTATTTGTTGTATAATAGAAAATTCATCGTGGCGCCACGGGGGTCACCGGTGACCGCCGCGCTCAAATCGGTAGAAATACATTATTTCGACAAATGTCTAAACTTATCAATTTTTCATTATTACCATCGTTAATGCAATGGTGTGAAGAAATTAATGCGGTATAAAATATCTAAAAATAGTTAAGACACTGTAACTTATTTGTTGTAAATAATATTTCAGCAGTGTATGTATCGTATAATAGAAAATTCATCATGGCGCCGCGGGCAAACCCTGTAACACTGGCGTGGCATTCAACGTGTTAAGATTCTCGCACAATAAAACCGAAAAGATCGTCCAATCGTTGTTTCCCTTTCCCTCTCTCCCACCTACAAAGAAAGCCACACCGAAACGTTCCCAATGACCACCATCACGTTGAAAAAGAAGTAGAGGATAAAATAAATGTGCAGCGCACAAGAGCCGCTACAATTGCTCACTTCCCTTTGCTATCGTTACGCACGAAAAAAAGCAATAATCGTAACAAGACAAACCTCGTTATACCGTTCGACTTTTTCCCTGCCCCCCGCTGCTGCAATTGCGTGACTCCCACCCTCGCCCCCTCTACTCCCCCCCCCCCACTCCTGCCCACCGCGAAACCCTTTCCCGCCGCCTTTCATCGCGGTTCGAGCACCATTAACGTAATAAAACACGTAACGAGGGCAAAAAATGATACGTTTTAATGGAACGATCGTGGCGCTCGCGATCTCGAGCCGGCCATGATTATCGTTAGCGGAATCACGCGGTCGTTTCCGGGAGGATTACGTATGCCTGGCGAAAGAACGCCAGTTGAGGTTAGGTTGGGCGTCGCGGCGGGAAAGACGCCCGGACGAGTTCCACGGCGGGGCGAAATGAATCCATTCGTCATCCTAACAGGTTTCTTACAGGCTTCCCAAAGACGTGGAAGAATTATACGGAGTTAACCGTGCAAACGACGATCCGATAGCATCTATCCCCGTGGCGCACCGCGCGCTAATGAATCAATACATCCTGATATTAATTAAACTTTGACTGCCGTTCCTGACGTTTCCCTTGAACGACAAACACCGGTCCCCCGTCGATTATTCGTTTCCTGTTACCGGCGCGGCGGCGGGGGGAGAGGGGCAGCTGCAAGAAACGGTTCGCTTTAACGAGTTTCAGAATTAATCGGAATTATTTGCGTTTTGGACGGTCTCTAATGAAGACGATTTATAGGTTATGTCGGTCGACGAAGGTTCCTTTTTTCGTGTTGGTTCGTTGAAACATTGAACTTTTTGCCGAGCGATCGAATGAAAGCACGAAACTGCATTCTATTTCTTAACACTTGGCCGACCGAACGGGGAGATCTCCCATTTCTTCCTGAACAAACCAATGCAATTTGTTATTAATTGGTCCTGAACTAGTGTTGAATTTATTAAAAATTGTACTTTGGAGAATTTATGAACAATACTAGTTCAAGACTAACTAATAACGAAAGCAAGTAGACCCAATTGCAGCGTTTTGTTGAGGAAAAAATGGGACATCTCCCCATACGGTTGGCTAAGTGTTAAGGAAATTGCAAGAGTTTGAAATTTACAAATATTATGATTATTGATGATATATGTCCAAGGCTTAGAAATCAGTGTACAGCTAGGTATAATAGAATAGCTTTTCCGAATCAAATTGCTGTACATCGACGAGCCTTCAATTCCCTTTCTTTCCAACAAACCCAAATCTTGGGTTTAATAAGAAATAAACCTTTTTTTGTTTTTCGCGTGGAAGAAATCTTCCGAAAGATACCCAACCACCCTAAGGGGAGCAACCGGGTTATGTGGGATTCTTACCCACTAAAACCTCTACGGTGGCCATCTACCGCGATTGGGGAAGCACCGGGAACTCTATAAGAATACGTACTTCCCCCGAAAAATTACCTCCCTCTGGGTTTAACCCTAGATTTATAAACATTCGTCTCACAGACCACGCAAAATATGTAAACACTTGTATCCTTTAATGTGAAAGAGACAGAAAAATGAACTTTGATTGCTCAGAATAACTATCGTGTTCATTTTTGTTTCAGAAGATTAATAATTAATAAACAACTTTTCAGACTCAAAGTATGTTTTATTGCTCTTTGTATTCTATAAAATAAAAATCATCAATATAATATGTTCGTCTAAAAGATGAATGTTTATGAATAGTGTATCTCCCATGCATGTTTATGAATCTAGGGTTAATAAAAGAAAAAAAAATAAACCTACCCTGAACCTGAACCTAACCTGAACCTGAACCTGAACCTGAACCTGAACCTAACCTGAACCACCCCTGGAACATTCCACGCAACTAAAACGACGAAACTAACCCGTTCCCCCAAAACAACGAGCGCAACGCGGTCTCCCTCGGGGACTCGCGATTCGAATCCAGCTGAAAACGATCCCCGTGAGACCGCGGGACCTCGTCATCCGAGGAAACGATTAACGAGCGGCAGCCTGTAGAAGGGTGGCGGCAGAGGAAGCGACAACAATCGTGCCGCACCTCCCCGCCGCCCCGCGCAGCGAGAACATTTCCTCTAGCGAGGAGGAAACACTTACGACACAGGGCCGGGTAACGCTGGCTACGGATCGTCCCCTTCGGACAAAGGCCCGGGACACCGTCTTCGTAGAGCCCCACGATCCTGTTCCGATCGGCAGGCCCGTAATTGCACACGAGGGCCTCGACACGCGCCCCGTAGCTGGCTGCCATTGTTGCACGGCGCCTGCCGCTGGCCACCGTCGTGTCTGCCGCGCCCCTGGATGTTGATCGCCGCTCTGCAGCAGCCGTGTACACGGCGCGGCCGCAACCGACCAGCTTAATTGTCGCAGACGCGAACGGGATGTAAGACAGGTTGCTTCGCGCGGCCAGGTCCACGAATCTGGAATCGTGGAATTGTAAATGCGGTTGGTTGCTCGGGGAATTGAACGTGGTTCAGGGTGTCTGTGGCTGATGTGTGTTTTGATTGGCCTGTGGAATCGAAAGTTTGGAATGGCGGAATTGCGAGGGACGAATGGAATTGGAAAGATGGAAATAGATAGATTTGATTTTGGCTTCTTTGACAGCCATGACATTGATTTGGTTTATGACGGTTCTCCTTATTTTATTTATCCTTTCTACTCTCCTAGTCATTGGTATGTTTTGTATGATCACAATTAATGAATCGTGGAATTGTAAATACGGTTGGTTGTTCGGGGAATTGAACGTGGTTCAGGGTGTCTGGGGCTGATGTGTGTTTTGATTGGCGTGCGGAATCGAAAGTTTGGAATGGCGGAATTGTGAGGGACGAATGGACTTGGAAAGATGGAAATAGATAGATTTGATTTTGGCTTCTTTGGTAGCCATGACATTGATTTGGTTTATGGTGGTTTTCCTTATTTTATTTATTCTTGTCGCTCTCCTAGCCATTGAATGTTTTGTATGATCACAATTAATGAATCGTGGAATTGTAAATGTGGTTGGTTGTTGGAGGAATTGAACGTGGTTCAGGGTGTCTGGGGCTGATGCGTGTTTTGATTGGCCTGTGGAATCGAAAGTTTGGAATGGCGGAATTGCGAGGGACGAATGGAATTGGAAAGATGGAAATAGATAGATTTGATTTTGGCTTCTTTGACAGCCATGACATTGATTTGGTTTATGACGGTTCTCCTTATTTTATTTATCCTTTCTACTCTCCTAGTCATTGGTATGTTTTGTATGATCACAATTAATGAATCGTGGAATTGTAAATACGGTTGGTTGTTCGGGGAATTGAACGTGGTTCAGGGTGTCTGGGGCTGATGTGTGTTTTGATTGGCGTGCGGAATCGAAAGTTTGGAATGGCGGAATTGTGAGGGACGAATGGACTTGGAAAGATGGAAATAGATAGATTTGATTTTGGCTTCTTTGGTAGCCATGACATTGATTTGGTTTATGGTGGTTTTCCTTATTTTATTTATTCTTGTCGCTCTCCTAGCCATTGAATGTTTTGTATGATCTACATTGTATGACCACAATTAATGTAGAAAAAAATCGCGTGTCTATTTTTGCACCTCACTGAGCTTTTTACTAGATGTCACTCACATTATTAACAGTCTACTTTATCAACACTTGTGTCACCGATTTGTAGTTACTCCTAACAATTTTATCGACCGGAAGCCTATTAATCGGCTTTTACATGTTTACAGTTAGTCTGTAAATTTTGTAATGTTTCCTTACACGAAGCTGACTGTTTCGAGCGTTAAGAGATATTAAACTATCAATTACTCGAAGAAAATCATTGTGATCAATTCATCAGCGATGCATTCGTGACAAAATGAACCGATCGAGAGCGCGTGTGCAACAAGTTACGCGATCGATAAAGTGTTAACTAACACATAACTATATTGTGCAAATATACTGAATAATATAGTACTATATTCTGTGTATGAGGAATAATTTTCTATTTGCTAATATTGGTATGCATAGCGTCAATTTTACTGGCAATTGTAAGCAGAAATGGGGCAAAATCACGTTTTCTGTTGGCAATCGATCAAAGATCATTGTTCTTGTTACAGATTAACCGAAAGAATCGCATATTTCTTGTTGTACCGTAAAAATTTAGCGATTAGTTTAGATTTTTGCTAAGAAATGAAAAAGATTGAAGATCGTTGCTTCGTTCTACGATAACTTTGAGCTTGAACGGGCCCAGAATCCGCCGTTGGATCAACCTCCATCGACATCAGCTCGATCTCTAGACGTTCGAGGTAAATCCCTGCCGCGAAATCCACATCTGCTTTACACAGAACAGTCGAAGGGGTGAAGGGGAGGGGGGCAGAGGGGGGAAGTTAAAGAAAACGATGGGCTATAGAGAAAGAGGCAGTGCAAAGCTGCTGCTAAATTCAAAGGGGGTGTTAGCAGTGTCTGCACATACTGGAATCGAATGGCGGTCCCATTCACAAAGTGAAAGCCCTGGCACATAAGAGTCGTTTCGATCAATTCAACTTAGGCTGTCGCAGGCTCCACGGAATGACAATACGTGTGGATTTTCTCGAGACTTGAGCAAACGCGCAATATACAGCAGATGACAAAAGTTTAAGGCCAGAGAATCTTGAGAAAATGAAACAATTAATTTATCAGAAACAGTGCCATAAATAAAATTGGTATTCTATAACATTCACGTTCTATATAAGTAGCGTTTTACCAGAATAACGATGAAAATGAATGTATGGTTAATACTTGCAAACCGTGAAACTTATGTTTTACATTGACCTCTCGTCTTAAGATCAAAGGGTCAAAGAAAGTAAATTAATTGATTAATAAGAAATAATAGTATAAATAAAATTTGTACTCTATGTTAACCAATAATTAGTGTTCTACCATAATGACGATAAAAATAAGTATATAAAAATATATTTGCATACCATAAAATTATGTTCTACATTGTCCTGTCGTCTTAAACTTTTGTCCGCTACTGTACACACAGTATTGTACACACAATAGCAGACAAAAGTTTAAGAGCGAAGGGTCAAACAAAGTAAATAACAGTATAAATAAAATTTGTACTCTATGCTAATCAATAAATAGTGTTCTAACCATAATGACGATAAAAATAAGTATATAAAACAATATTTGCATACCATAAAATTATGTTTTGCACTGTCCTGTTGTATTAAACTTTTGTCCGCTACTGTACGTACGCATACAGATATATCACTGCAAATGTGGACCGAAAGATTTTGTCGTTTGGTCCCCTTTAAATTTCTCCATGTTTCTTCGTTAATCCTAGAAGTGAGCAAGAATTATAACTAGCAGGGTCTACTTATTAATTGGATTCCTCTGAAAACGCCTGAAACTCACTCGTTATGTTGTATTACAAATTTATGTTATCTCTTCCACACTTTGCACGGTTTAATTTTGCAGTAGATACACTATTTTCTTTTTTCCGTATTTCCGCGTCGATGCAGTATAATACGTTTAATCGCGTTAACAATTCAGAGATGAACGAGTTATATCGTAAATCGTGACAGTATCGTAAACCGCGTTTATCCCCCCCGTTTTTCCGTTTTCGCGATATCTGTCGACTTGTTATTAATGCAAATAACAGATCCCGCGTAACTATAAAGCTCCACTGATGAGATTAATTCACGTTCATTCACCCGTTTGCATATCTGACGGTTCGCACTTTTTCCCTTTAGCTCGAATCTTTATTTGCATCTTTAATTAAACGCAATGGTATTTGTTGTGCCGATTAATCCCGCGATAATGTTGAACAACAAACTTGTCGTTCAGCGAGTTTTCAAATTGTTGCGAATTAATCGCCAAGTCCTCGAAAATGAGCTTCGTTTCATTTAAATCGCTTTGATATCTCAAACAGGGTTACTGTATGCATTCTGTTTAAATTCATGATTGCTACGATTTTCGATGTTATCGTGTACAGTAGCGGACGAAAGTTTATGACGAGGTATAATGCATAGTTTCATAATTTGCAAATATAATTTTTATATTCATTTTTATTATTATTATTGTAGAACACTATTTATTGATTAGCATGGAATACGAATTTTTTCTTATCCTACTATTTTCCATAAATTAATTATCTAGTTTCGTTAGCTCTTTGGTCTTTAACTTTTGTCCGCTACTGTAGTTTTGTCATTTGCAAATATTGTCTATATATTCATTTTTATTTCTATTCTTGTACTACACTATTTATTGATTAGCATAGAATACGAACTTTTCTTATCCTACTATTCTCTATAAATTAACTTATTTATTATCGTTAGCTCTTTGGTCTTAAACTTTTGTCCGCTACTGTAGCTTTATAATTTGCAAATATTGTTTCTATATTCATTTTTATTATTATTCTTGTAGAACACTATTTATCGATTAGCATAGAATATGAATTTTTCTTATCCTAGCATTTTCCATAAATTAATTAATTTATTATCGTTAGCTCTTTGGTCTTAAACTTTTGTCCGCTACTGTAGTTTTGTCATTTGTAAATATTGTCTATATATTCATTTTTATTTCTATTCTTGTACAACACTATTTATTGATTAGCATAGAATACGAATTTTTCTTATCCTACTATTTTCCATAAATTAATTAATTAATTTTTGTTAACTCTTTGGTCTTAAACTTTTGTTCGCTACCGTATTTGTTATTATATTAAATCGTTACTATTTATTCCTACAATATTATGCAAAATAATCTCCAATTTTATTTACATTTCTATCTTTTATCTGTTTTATAATCACGCCAACCAACACTGATAAAGCTTTTTTCTTCGATTAACGTTATTTCCTTCTCATTGTATATTTCGACAGTCATACGTATGTATATGTTTTTTTTTTATATAAATTTAATTCATTCCGTTTCATTATTATTCTAATTTATTCATTATTGCTGCTTTCTAATTTCTCCGTTCGATCCTTACTTCGATTTTTCCTTTTTTCGTAACAGATGTTTCGTCCCTTTCGTGTAATCGATAAATTGAATTAGAATTAAAAATTATAAAATTAAATTTTCTACGATTTGAAACAGGGGCAACAAGTGTTCTAAGATTTTCAACCGACAGCGTGTGTACAACGTTTTATAACAATTTCATGAACGTAAATCGTTCATGTCAATACGATCGCACGAATCGCCGTTGAAACAACATTATTCACGATATTGCTGTATCGATTTTCTACATCAGCCGCTGTTAAGCTTCTAAGAGGCCGATACGATCTTCAATTATTCAATATCAGTTCATTTCGACATTATCACTTCCTGTGGAGCATCAAGATGTTACCAAGATACGGCCCGTCAGTTTATTCCGCTGTTTCCGTTTCCGTGTTCATTCTATTTCAGATCCATCGTTGTTTTATAAAAAGACACAGTAGCTTAGACAGTTGTCGAACCGGGATCAGAACATTTCTAATTTTACTCGATCAACAAGCAAATTATCTGCTTTCGTTTAACTCAGTGTTTCCCAACCTTTTTTGTGCCATGCCCCACCTTAACACCTTTCTAAAGTTTTTATGCCCTCCCCCCCCCCTATGTAGCATACATAATTTTTAACATTAAAAAATTGATTTGTTCACTTCAGAAACATAAATGGTAGGTTCTAGGAAGAAATCGCTATGAAATTGTTAAGAAAACACAGTAAGTAAAATTTCAAAACATATAATGAAAAACTGAAATTCAAATTTCAAATAATTTTAATACAGATTTAAGGGATAGCAAATTTCACGTTTCTTAATTAAACTAATGAGAAATATGATTAATTAAATTAATGAGAAATAGTACGATAAGAAAAATTCGTATTTTATGCTAATCAACAAATAGTGTTCTGCCATAATAATAATAAAAATAAATGTATAGACAATATTTGCAAACCATAAAACTATGTTTCGCATTGTTCTGTCGTCTTCAGACCAAACAGTTAATGAAAATAAATAAATAAATTTATGAAGAATAGTACAATAAATAAAATTCGCATTCTATGCTAATCAATAAATAGTGTTCTACCGTAATGACGATAAATATTTTGTATATGAATAATATTTGCATACCATAGAACTATGCCCTGCATTGTTCTGTCGTCTTAAGACCAAACAATTAACGAAAATAAATAAATTAATTTATGAGAAATAGTACGAAAAGAAAAATTCGTATTCCTTGCTAATCAATGAACAGAGTTCTACAATAATAATAATAATAAAAAGGAATATACAGACAATATTTGCAAACCATAAAATTATGTTT
>JAOPTO010002491.1:0-18566 GCA_033822845.1 Tetrapedia diversipes | reverse complement strand
AGGGCTAGAAGTTCATAGTAAAATCAATGTAGAAGAAGTTGGGACAGATGAATTGAGATATTCATGACAAAAAGCCTAGTTAGCCAATGATAGCAGACATCTTTGTTTGGAATTAGTGGTCTAAGGACGAAAGTAACTTCTTTGTACTGTTATATATGTATACTGTAATAGAGAAGAGAATTCTACTTTGTAAATAATTAGTCAAAAGCGTCTCTCGCTAAGTACAATAAGTGGTATAAGGACATAAGGGTGGAAGAGAGTCCAAAATACAACTAATAAATAAAGCAATTAAACCAGGTATCTTGTACAGCTCAATAGTTTCAGACAATGAACAACCATGGTGACCAGTAACCCACACGCCACATACATCCAACCCCCTACAATTTACACAAACATATCTGCCAATGCTTTTAGAAAAGGTTAAGAATGTAAGCAGTACCACAAATATCTAAAAAAGAACCAGAAATGAGCTATTCAATTATGTATACGACAAAGTTAAAGCATTAGGTTACATATAAGTTGAATTGTTTTTGAATTACTACAATGTGTGGAACTATACGAATGGGTACTGAAAGGGCTAGAAGTTCATAGTAAAATCAATGTAGAAGAAGTTGGGACAGAAGAATTGAGATATTCATGACAAAAAGCCTAGTTAGCCAATGATAACAGACATCTTTGTTTGGAATTAGTGGTCTAAGGACGAAAGTAACTTCTTTGTACTGTTATATGTACCGTAATAGAGAAGAGAATTCTACTTTGTAAATAATTAGTGAATAGCATTCCTCACATTACATTGATGTTTTGAATCAATAAAGGGTAAGTAATTAGTGTGACATATTACGTGTACAAATATTAGGTTGGTAAGAAATTAATGTCGGTTTTCGAACTTTCGAACTTTGGCGCTTGGTTTTGGGGTAACAGTTCACTTTATTCTATTTACCTTCCAATATCATCTTACAGTGCAGATGTCGCGCTGTGTGTTCATAGGTATGCTTTTGTTTTTACTGTTAATTTGTGCTCACTTCAAGTTATTGACTTCGCAATGGATACTAAACAAGTTCGTGTAATATTCTTATATGAATATAAACTAGGTCATAATGCTGCAGCTGCGACTCGTAATATCAACAGTGCATTTGGAGAAGATACCGTAAATGAACGCACGGTGCAGCGTTGGTTCAAAAAATTTCGAAGTGGAGACGAAAGCCTCGAAGATGAAGATGGTCGTGGACGCCCTTCTCTCGTCGACAACGACCAATTAAAGGCACTGGTTGAAACTGATCCACGAACAACGGTTCGACAACTTGCACAGGAGTTGGGTGTAAGCCATCCAACAGTTATTGACCACCTGAGACAGCTAGGAAAGTCAAAGAAGCTCGACAAATGGGTGCCGCATGAGTTAAGCGTAGATCAAAAGAATCGTCGTTACGAAGCGTGCTCTGCGTTCCTTCTACGCAATAAAAATGATCCGTTCCTTCGTCGCCTTGTGACATGCGACGAAAAATGGATAATGTACGACAACCGTCGACGATCAGCCCAGTGGTTAGATCACGACGAAAAGCCGAAACACTTTCCAAAGCCGAAGCTGCACCAAAGGAAGGTTATGGTGACTGTTTGGTGGTCTGCAGTGGGAATTATCCACTATAACTTTTTGAATCCGGCTGAAACGATTACAGCGGAAAAGTATTGTCGAGAAATTGATAACATGCATGAAAAATTGGAACAATTGAATCCGGCATTGATCAATCGGAAGGGCCCAATTCTTCTACACGACAATGCTCGACCACACGTCGCACAGTTAACGCTACAAAAGTTGAACGAATTGGGATATGAAACTCTGCCCCATCCAGCATATTCCCCGGATCTGTCGCCAACTGATTACCACTTCTTCAAACATCTGGACCACTACTTGCAAGGGAAGATATTTACCAACCAAGCAGCTGCTGAAAATGCGTTTAAAGAATTTATCAATTCCAGAACAACAGAATTTTACGCTACTGGAATTAACAAACTGACAGTTTGTTGGCAAAAATGTGTAAATTGTAATGGATCTTATTTTGATTAAAAAAACTTATTCCAATTTGTAATATGTGGATTTAAAGATATAGCTTGAAAACCGACATTATTTTCCTACCAACCTAATATATCATAGGGGCAACTTCGGGAAATACACAGCCAAAGCCACAGTAACACAATGCCATCGCTGCCAGCTATTCGGGCATTCTAGCGCACACTGCAACTTAAAATAGAAGTGCGTGAGGTGCGGAAATAATCAGAACATCAAACAATGCGACCGCAACAACACGCCCATAAAGTGTGTTTTTTACAACCAACTGCGGCGAACACGTGGCCAGCGGCGAACAATGTGCCTCACACCGGAACTATCAGGGAAAAAAACCTTTCAACCCAGGCAAGAAATAATAAAGAGTACCCAACCAATCGCGCGCCCGTCAATTCGACAAAATAACATCACATTTGCCGAAATAACTAAACGCACCCAAGCACCAGTAGAAGGATCGAAGCCAACGACATCCACTACCCATCGCAATAAACCGGAAGATAGCTGTGTGTGATTGTATAGTATGAATGTAGATGGTTGGTAGGAATGAGTGAGAATGGATGTGAGACCCATATGGTGGTAGGCCTGGAGGGAGTGGGGGATGTGCGTCGTGAACTGTATCGTGTGTAGTGAGTGAGTGGGTGTAATCCTAAGAAATCTAAATATACATTTTTGTCTAAAGTAGTAAGGACTGATATTTACTTTATCCTTTCCTGCATCCACAATTGGTAGCAGAGGTCCGTGGTTGCGTGAATCCGACGATAAAAATTAAAGCGAAAAGAAAAAGTAAAAGTTGAAACGGACGACGGACAACGGAACACGTGCAGAGACAACATGGCCGACCAGTGGAATATATCAAATATTGAGCAGCTCGATGACGGTAACTATTTTATCTGGAAGGAAAGAATAGAAGGAATTTTGAGATCCAAAAGACTTTGGAAAAAAGTGATAGGCGTGAAGGAACCAGAAAAACCAGAAGAAGGAAAACCAAATTATGAAGAGAAGTATAAAATTTGGAATGAATGGGATGACATTAACTACGCTGCTCGCACAATAATGATAAATACAATGTCCAAAGCACAATTGATGAGATATTGTAATGAGAAGAACGCAGATTGCCTGTGGAATCTAATTAGGACCAATATGGCAGCAGAGACAGACCAAATTAAAGCGAGACTATTGGGTGAGTTAACAAATTTAAAGATGAAGAGGGGAGAGAGTGTAGATTCATTCATAAATAGAGCTGAAGGCCTGAAAAATCAGTGCATGGAGCTAGGAAAAATCATTGAGAACTATGAATTAAAAATGTTTGTATTGAGAGGACTGAGGGATGAATATGAGCAGAATGTCCGAATATTGGAGAGTCAGAGAGAATTAACATTGAATGATATAAGGTATGCCTTGAAGCAAGAGGAGTTACGTAGGAATACTGGAAAGCAATAAAAATCAAGAGGGGAGAATGTGTGTGATTGATTTTATTGTACATGGAATGTGTGTGATTGTATAGTATGAATGTAGATGGTTGGTAGGAATGAGTGAGAATGGATGTGAGACCCATATGGTGGTAGGCCTGGAGGGAGTGGGGGATGTGCGTCGTGAACTGTATCGTGCGTAGTGAGTGAGTGGGTGTAATCCTAAGAAATCTAAATATACATTTTTGTCTAAAGTAGTAAGGACTGATATTTACTTTATCCTTTCCTGCATCCACAATAGCAACCTCAACCTAGCAGTAGGACTCCTCGATCTACAGGAAGAACTCAAGAATCTAAACATCCCCTAGCTCATCGAAGACATCAAAACCGTCTTAAAATTAGAAGCGACTTCCCGAAGATTACTACCGCTCCGGGATCAGATGGTCTAACTGCGAGGCAATTCAGAGCAGTACCACTGGGTATTTTAGTAAGAATATTCAACCTATTACTAATATACAGCGAGTTACCCAAACGCCTCCTGAAATCTAGAACATTGATTCCAAAGAAAGACGCCGCAAAGGAGCCAAGCGACTTCAGGCCGATTACAGCCTCATCAATCATCATCAGGACATTTCATAAGGTCCTGACGACGCGCCTAACCGGAGGTGTTAGCCTTGATAGACGACAAAAAGCCTTCCTACCTGTTGATGGTTGTGCGGGGACTATTTTCAAATTCAACATGTTCCTGCGACACCACCGCTAATACTTTAAGCCATTATACCTGGCTTCAGTTGACATGACTTCTCGACTGAGAGCCGTTTGCTCCGAGCGTATTTCGGTCCGGTGAACGAAGCCAGCGCGACAACAAATATCGACCATCCTGCTGAGTCATCACGCCAGGCCACTGAGCAGATACCCGCCAGCGCCGTCACTACTTCTTCACCTTGGATCTTACAACCCGTAGAGATTGCGCCGCCTATCCCCAGCATCGACGGCCTCTGCATCGAGGATCCACGGTACCAGCGATACCTAGAGATCAGGAGAAGTCGACTCGGCGACAGCAATTGAAAGGGTAAGTATTAAGACCGTCTCTTAGTCACGCGGAATCGGCACAGGCGCGAAAGTCTTTCCATTTCCCCGCACAGCCCGGTTAAACGGGGACGTAATCGCCCCGTGGACTAAAAGACCGCGACAAACGCCGTCCCGCGTTAAAACGTTTGGAACGCTACACGCCGGGACGTGACAGATAATTTGGTTAAAAGTAAGCTCTCAGTCGAGAAGCCCATTAAAGCTGCACTTAAGCCGCAGTAAAGGCTGTTTGCATTGAGAGCGATAGTTCTGCCAGAACTTTATCATCTGTTGGTCTTTGAGAACACTGATTTAAACAGACTAAAAAAGATTGACACTCTAGTGCGTGGAGCGGTTAGGAAATGGCTTCCGCCATTTCACGACAATCCAAATACATATGTCCATGCAAGTGTCAAAAATTGAGGTCCATTTATTCCATCTATAAGATGGCTAATGCCACTTAGGAAGAAAAGAAGGCTCGAGAGCCTTCTGGAACGGACCAATACACCTTGTCCGTTCCTAATACACGAAATTGGTCTAGCCGAAAGAAGGCTGCGAGATGATCATATCAAAAACGAGCCTCGATTTAGAGAAGCGATGGGCTAAACTTCTCCACACGTCGAGGGATGGAATAGCCCTGAAGGACTCGAAGAAGATGCCTCAGCAAAACCACTGGATTACTGATGGTACCCAGTTCCTTTCGGATAATGACTTTGTAAACACGACGAAGTTGCGCATAAATGCGCTGCCGATCAAGTCTAGGTCCAGCAGAGGCCGTAGATCAGACAGAATGTGCAGAGCTGGCTGCAACGGGATCGAAACGCTGAACTACGTCCTACAGCGTTGTCACAGGACACACTCTGCTAGAGTGAAGAGACAAAATGCAATTGCGGCTTATATTGAAAGAACCCTCGTCAAGAGCTGCGAGAAGGTGGATGAAGAGTCACTCTTTCAAACAAGAGAAGGGCTCCGAAAACCGGAATTGGTGGCAAAGCGTGGAGAAACCGCGATGGTTATTGACGCGCAGTGGGCGAGCAAGTTTACCTCAGTAAAACTCACGAAAGGAAGACTGGGTATTACAAAAATTTAGAGGGTGCTATTAATGACCGTTATAACACCAAAGAGGTTAAATTCTCATCGGTCACCACTTCGTGTAGAGGCATCTGGGAGAAGAACTCGATCGAAGATCTAACCGAATGGAGAATAATTAGAAAGAAAGAGATAAAGATCCTCTCCATCAGAGTCCTAATTGGAGGAATTAACGCATACATGATTTTTAACAAGACCACAACGGTTACTGATAGAAGAACGGGAATCGGATAAGAAGATGAAGCTTACCACATATACAACCTGTGCTGCCTGCAGATATTCAGACATAATGAAAAGGTGGAGTTTTGGTGCTCCGAAAGAGGTGAGTCCCACATTACCGGCTACTGACGCATATCTGGCGTGCATAATGCATTTCTCCACATTTTGAAAAAAGAAACAAAAATGGTCGTTTGAGGTGTCAGGCCAGACTCTAATTTGACCTAGTATCCGAGACCAGGTCCTGAAGCTAAGCATAGTTCAGTAAGCAGTCATCTCTTCGTTCTCTCTTGAACTCCGATTCCAAGCTGACTCCCTGCAGTCGGACCGCCGAACTTGAAAAATGTCTCAGTTGCGAAGTCCAACCTCTTTATTTTTGTAATTCCTAAATCATTCATAGATTCTAAGTTAATTTATAAGACTAGTTTAAATTGTAACTGTAGTGAGTATTATAAAATATATTTTATTTTACCAGAATTCAATTCCTATTCTAATCACCCCAACCTTACGTGTCGCAATTAAATCTTAAATCCATGATATAATAAATAAATCTTCGTGTCGCGACTAAATCACTATATAATAACGACGACAATGTGACATACCGAAATCCTCCATTGACGTCACCAAGAAGACATTCCACAACAACACGTCCCACTCGACACCCCATGATAAGATACCCCATTCCCAGAAAACCCCAACAAACTTCCTGTATGAAAGCAAGGATTGACAATAGGATTGCTTACGGCCCCCACCAAAAGGTGTCCTGCTGCTATGCAGCAAACGTCGGAGGTGGTAGCCGTTAAAGTTAAACGGCTTCCTCCGGCTGAACTGTCGAAGAAATCGACAGGAAAAAAGCTTCCTCCCAAACGGACTGTGTCCGATAGGATGAAAGCCGATAAGGGCACTCGGGTCCAGAAACGCCCGGAATCGGTGGTGCTTGACACCCCCTTCTCCGAGACACTGGTACTCGACGCGGCTGAGCTCACCTCCATAATAGGAGGCGAAATCTCGCCGGACGGTGTCCCAACACTGCCGAACAATGTGGTCGGTAGCGCTTTGGTGAGCGCCGTCAGACAATCTAGATTGCTGACTGCGTTCGCCGGCGCAATCAACCGCGCGGCAAGGAACGAGCGTATGCCCTTGGCGCCGAGCGAGGTCCTTGTGACCTTTACAACCCGTAATGGGTTGTCCATTTACAAAATGGTCGCTCGGTCCGCATCAGCCGACGCATCAGCTCCGAGAATAAGATTCTCGGCCTGTATGCTGGCTGATTCCCCTAAATTGGGGAGCGGATCCCACATCAGGGTGGTGATCGCGCCTAATGAGCCCGAATTAAGGGCCCGCATGGCGCGGCTCCACAGATGTGGGTGGGTCCCTATTACGGCGCGGCCTCTTCCAAAAGAGGCAAGCGCCGTGCAGGCTAGATTCGAGGCGGAAACCGAATTCGGTGTCCGCTACGAGCCCTGCAAAGGGAATTGTTGAGGTCAGCCAGGCTGACCTCGTGTCCGGCTTTGCCGGACCGTCGCACCGTGATGGGAACATTTGGTGTACGGCTTACACCAAAACCACCGTATAAAAACCCCTTGCGAACAGCTCAAAGATAGTTCTACAGAATACGAGCTAAGATCAACACTAAGTATAACAGTCGGAATCTGAAGCTATCGATACGCGACGTAAAGTATAATTGTAATAATTGTGAAAATAAAGAGTTCGATCTCCATTTAGGAGTTCGACATTTTTTTTTTTATCAAACCGTCATTTATTACGTGACAACAACCAAGCCGCGCCGAATCACTGACGGAATCACCGCAAAGAAACCACGATCAGGTGAACGCAACTCAGAGTAAGTAGCCGCAGAATTTCCTCAATTTCTCTGCATAGCCCGGTCAAACGTTGGACGTAATCGCCTCGTGGACCAAAAGACCGTGGCATACGCCTTCTAGCGTGAAACGCTTGGGACGTGACACGCTGGTACGTGACAAATTTGGTTAAAGTACCACCCGGAAGGGGGGAGGGGGTTAGAGATGCTTCTGTGCTCAATGGTCGGCGCTTATTGTCCGCCCAAACACAAGAAAAATAGCTTCAAATGAACGAAACTCTTGCTTGTTACAAACTATTCATCCGACCAATCATCACGTACGGCTGCCCCATCTGGTTCAACATCAGCCCTGGGATCATGGAAAAAATTCAAGTCTTCGAAAGGAAATGCATTCGCACCAGCCTCAACCGATGTCGACCTCCGGAAACAAACTTCAC
Source organism: Tetrapedia diversipes (assembly GCA_033822845.1). Lineage (NCBI taxonomy): Eukaryota > Metazoa > Arthropoda > Insecta > Hymenoptera > Apidae > Tetrapedia > Tetrapedia diversipes. Next base: position 10,469 of record JAOPTO010002491.1, on the reverse strand, counting down.
AAAACGGATCAGCAATTACAAGCTATATGAAGAAGCAAAAACCATCAGAATAGACCTTTTCGCGTTGAAATTAATAAGAAATCATTGGGCTAACATTAACACAATAGTATCAAATAGCCACATATACTGCTCAACATATCCGAACCCATTGTATTTCGCGAGAACCATGCAATCCGGTTACACTTCGCCAGAATCATTCATTTACTTAGACAGCGAAGGGTATATTCAAAATTCTAGGAATATCCCTCTAATATACCATGTTTTTAGAAAAACACCGACAATACCATTACATACAAAAAACACATAGACTTTCAAGACCCAGCCATGCGCTTTAATTACAAATTATCTAGTATAGACCTAAAGGATAACCATGGACATAACATAAAAAAATATTGGTGGCTGTAAGTTAAATTGCAAGAAGGATTTTATTGTTAATTCCTCGGTAGTATAACGGTCAATATCCCACTACGCGAAGAAGCCAAGATCATCAGAATAGATATATTCATACTAAAATTAATAAGAAATCATTGGGCTAACATTAACACAATAGTATCAAATAGCCAAATATACTGCTCAACATATCCGAACCTATTGTATTTCGCGAGAACCATGCAAACCGGATATACACCACCAGAGTCATTTATATATTTAGACAGTGAAGGATACATTCAAAATTCTAGGAATATCCCATTAATTTATCACGTATTTAGGGAAACTACCGACAAAACGATTACTTACGATAAACACATAGACTTTCAAAACCCAGCCATGCGATTTAATTATAAATTATCTAGTACAGATTTAAAGGATAATCACAGACACAACATAAAAAAATATTGATGGCTGTAATTTAATTACAAAATAAGGATTTATTGTTAACTAAAATTCCTGGGTAGTATAGTGGTCAGTATCCCCGCCTGTCACGCGGGAGACCGGATTTACATTTTCTTTTTTATTGTTTTGTACATATTGGGTTGGCAAGAAAGTAATTTCGGTTTGTGCCAATAGATTGCGTTATGTTTGTGTCGTTGTTCTTCTGTCAATGTTATAATTTTTTTCTTTTGGGATTTGGTAGTTGACACTCTTAGGTTACTGTAGAAACAAACACCGTGTAATTTTGTTTAGAATTGTTGGTTTAGCGTCAATTTTAACATGGAAGGAAAAAATGATCATTTTCGACATATTTTACTTTTTTATTTTCGTAAAGGCAAGAAAGCGGCTGAGGCTCACAAAGAGATATGTGAAGTTTATGGTGTTGGTTACGTAACAGAACGCACGTGTCAGAATTGGTTTAAAAAATTTCGTTCTGGAGATTTTACACTTAAAGATGACCAACGTTCGGGCCGACCTTCTGAAGTTGATGAAGACAAAATGAAAGCCATAATTGCATCAAATCGTCATATAACTGTGCGAGAGATTGCAAAAAGGTTAAATGTGTCACACACAACAATTGAAAATCACATAAGACATCTTGGACTCGTTAAGAAACTGGATATTTGGGTTCCACACGAATTGAAAGAAATTCACTTAACACAACGGATCAATATTTGCGATACGCATCTCAAACGTAATGCAATCGATCCTTTTTTGAAGCGAATTATCACTGGCGATGAAAAATGGATCGTCTACGACAACATTAATCGAAAAAGATCATGGTCCAAGCATGATGAACCGCCACAAACCGTATCGAAAGGTGGATTGCATCAAAAAAAGATCATGGTCTCAATTTGGTGGGATTACAAAGGTGTTGTGTATTTTGAGATGCTTCCAAACAACCAAACGATAAATTACGATGTTTACTGCCAACAACTTATGAAATTGAAGGAAGCAATCGAACAGAAAAGGCCAGAATTGGCAAACCGTAAAGGAATAATGTTCCACCACGATAATGCGAGACCCCATACATCTTTAGCAACACGTGCGAAATTATTGGAGCTTGGTTGGGAAGTGATGTCGCATCCTCCATATAGCCCCGACCTTGCACCATCGGATTATTATTTATTTCGAAGTTTACAAAACTTTTTAAACGGAAAAAATTTCAACAACAACGAAGACCTCAAATCGCAATTGGTTCAGTTTTTTTCTGATAAGGACGAGCAGTTCTATGAGCGCGGAATAATGAAGCTACCAGAAAGATGGAAAAAGGTCGTCGAACAGGATGGAAAATATTTGACCGATTAAAGTGCATTTTTTATACAGAAAAATTGAGCTTTATTTCACACTAAAAAACCAAAATTACTTTCTTGCCAACCCAATACATCCCTCCCTGACTTCAAGTGAAAGTTTGGTGACATTCGTTTCAGTGGAAGAGAAGTTATTGCGTCTAAAGTGACAGTATGTTTGTGTCATCGGTATAAAAATGAGTTTCGAACAAAGAGCTAATATCAAATTTTGTTTTAAAATCGGTAAAACGTTTACCGAAACATTTGAATTGATGAAAAGATGCTTGTCTATCTCGTGCCAGAGTTCATGAGTGGTTTACACGTTTCAGAGATGGTCGTGAGGACCTAAATGACGATGAACATACGGGCCGCCCAAAATCAATGATCACCGAAAACTCCATCGAAATTGTGCGTGAATTTATCAAAACTGAGCCGAAATCATATTTCAAATTCATGGAATCGGAGTTGAATATCTCCAAAACAACGATTTATCGCATTTTAACCGTTCATTTGGGCTTACGAAAGCCCTCTGCACGTTAACACAAGTTAACTGATGACCAAAAAGTGCTCAGAATTCAACATTCGAAAGACATCATTAAAGAGGCAAGAAAAGACGAGAACTTCCTTTACAACATTGTAACTGGTGATGAAACGTGGTGTTTCCAATATGAACCCGAAACCAAGCGTCAAAGTGCCGAATGGAAGGCCCCGGACGAGCCACCACCCAAAAAATCGCGTTTAGAGAAGTCAAAAATCAAGTCGATGCTCATTTGTTTTAACGATTCCAAGGCAATTGTACACAAAGAGTTCATGCCACCAGGCCAAACCATCAATGCAGTGTTCTATCTTGGCGTTTTGAGGCGTTTGCTGCATCGCATTCGTCGTATCCGGCCTGAATACCGCGAAGAAGGAAGTTGGCGCTTGTTGCATGATAAAGCACCATCTCATCGATCCACTCTTCTGACTGATTTTTTGACTAAAAATCGCATTTTAACCATCAATCACTCACCGTATTCGCCTGATATGGCTCCCTGTAACTTCTACCTATTCGGAAAATTGCATTTGGCCATGAAAGGAAAACGTTTTGCGTTCGATTTTTATACATTGTTATAGGTAATGCCCTGTGATAGTGATAAAGTTTCATACCGATGCACGAGAATGATGCAGGTACGTCTACCCGTAAACGGCGTTCTAATCCTACGGGAAAGGGTGCCCGAGCGCGGCGTACTGAAGCCTATAAAGCTAGGCGTGGACTATTTCAACCACCTAATGATGTAACTGTTGTTACTGTTGATGTCCATTTGGAACCTGGCTTAAAACCTACTACACCGGAGGTTCCTTCCGCTTCTACTATCAAAAAGCGGATGAAAGCGGCTGAGAAGTTTGGACAACAATACTATGGTCCTTCTTTGTCTTCGTCGCCCTCGTTGGTTCGGGAGTTGTTACTTAACTACAACTTTCAGCCTGAGCCCCTGCTCCTTGAGCCTATAGACGACCTGGGTTATGCTTGTCTATCACCTCCCACGTGTATTCGCAATTTGGCGGATCTGTATTATATGCTATACGCCAAGCAGAGAGAGCTTCCAAACATCATTCCAAACTACGATCCTAAGCGCCTCGAGCCTAGTCCTCAGATTGGCGTTTTAAATGCTATTCTTCGCAAAGCTGAGTTCCGACTTTCGAACTTGGTTGGGATGTCCTCCCGTCTTGATGCTATCATGACAGAGGTTGAGGCAGTTTTGAGTAAGATCCCCAGCCCATCATTTGCAGAGGAGTTTAGCGTTGATCAGGTTTATGAAGTTGCTCCAGATTTCGTCCCACCATCAGTGGGGGTTGAACAACCAATATATTTGACATCTCCTACGTGGTACGAGGATATTTACGATGAACGGACAATTTCTGACTGTGCTAATGTGATTGAGCATGTAGTTCTTGAAACTTCTGTAAGCTATGTCTCTAATAGTGAACTCGCTCTCACTGAAGATTCAGGCGTTTTGTCTGAACATATTGCTTCAAGTATATGCTTGAATATTAGCGATCCACATCCTCACGTTGTCAAACCCATCCAGTCCACTGATGGTAAGGATGCACGTGTTAGAGTCTGTGATGCTTTTTTCCACATGACTCTGGAGGGAGAATTCCATCCTGGACTCTGTTGCTGGAACTGGTCAGCACAATTACCGACATCCTGAAGGACGTTCCGGTTAATGAACTGAAACACTCTTTCAAAAAGCTTTTGGATCGTGCAAAACAGTGTATCGTGGCCGGAGGGGACTATTTTGAATAAATAAACTCGAATTTATCAGAACAAAGCTCCTGTCGTTTCTATTTTAGCTCAGTCTCGTTTATTTTGGAACGCACCTTGTATAACATCTTCCAAACTAGCCTGCAATTGCTTAAAATCAAGTAAAACTTAATTCTTCACATACACCCCGAAACAAGAAAAGGTAACGACGATCCTTCTCAAAAACTTAGAAGGAAATTTTGAGCCGGAAACCGTTTTGGAACATTTAAAGCAAAAAGAAATAGATAATATACAGTTTACGAGGTGTGTTCAAAAAATACCCGGAATTTTTTTATTTGGCGGGCTTGGAGAGTCCGATTGTGAAAATTTTTTTTTATTATGTTGGTACACATGCCCCTAAAGTATAATAAAATGCATAGCTATGTTCATGGTTTACTTTGTCTGTGGCAGCCACTAAGGTTCGACGTGTTTTTATGAACTCGGCGATTTTCCTTTGTTAATAGAAATGGATCAAAGAATTTGTATTAAATTTTGCGTAAAAAATGAAATAAAGTGTAACAAAGTGTGTGAAATGTTAGAAAAGGCCTATGGTAAGTCTGCTATGAAAAAAACAAGTGTTTACGAGTGGTATAAGCGGTTCCAAGATGGCCGTGAAGACGTTGAAGACGATGAACGCCCGGGACGCCCCAGCACATCAACAACCGCTGAAAACGTAGAAAAAGTGAAAGAAATGGTTATGAACGATCGCCGAATCACAATCAGAGAAGTCGCTGATGATGATGGCATATAAATTGGCTCATGCCATGAAATTTTTTCGGGTGTTTTGGGTATGAAACGTGTGGCTGCAAAATTTGTTCCAAAATTGTTGAATATCCAACAAAGCAGCGGCGAATGGAAGTTGCTCAGGAGTCATTAAATGATGTCAACAATGATACAGAACTACTGAAACGTGTTATAACAGGTGACGAAACATGGGTTTACGGATATGACGTCGAAACTAAGGCTCAATTGTCCCAGTGGAGGCATTCTGGATCGCCAAGGCCGAAAAAGGCTCGACAAGTGCGTTCGAACGTCAAGGTTATACTTACTGTGTTCTTTGATTTTAATGGCATTGTGCATCATGAATTCTTGCCACAAGGTCAAACAATCAATAAGGAGTACTACCTACAAGTTCAACGCCGTTTGCGTGAAGCAATCCGAAAAAAACGCCCGGATTTGTGGAAAAGCAATTCATGGCTTTTGCATCACGATAATGCACCTGCTCACACTTCATTGCTTGTTCGAGAATTTTTGGCCAAAAACAGTACTATAGTGATGCCCCAGACCCCATATTCGCCAGACATGGCTCCGTGCGACTTTTTCCTAATTCCAAAAATAAAGAAAACCTTAAAGGGCCGTCGTTTCACAAGCATAGATGATATTAAAAGCGTATCGCTGAAAGAACTAAAGGCTATCCCAAAGATCGAGTTCGAGAAGTGTTTCAAGGATTGGCAGAAGCGCTGGCACAAGTGCATAATATCTGATGGGGACTACTTTGAAGGAGACAACATTAATGTAGACAAATAAATAAATATTTCTTTCAAAAAACGAAAATTCCGGGTATTTTTTTAACACACCTCGTACATCACACCACGCATCAGAACGCTCCGCAAAAAGAAAAGCCTCCTAATAAACAAACTAAACAACCTCGCAAAAAATAACAATCCCTCTCCCACCATAGACTCCATAATACAAATCTTGAAGAAATCATTGAAAAACATGGACAGCGCTATAGACAGGGCCATAGTGAGCGAGCGGCATGATTACAGGGCACTTGCATTGAAGGTGGACTTGTATGACGAGCTTAGGGAGGTGAGGATGGCGCAGCCCGCGGGTGTCAACTGGGCTTGGGTGGCCTCAGAAGTCAACGAGAGCACAATAGTGACTTTGGACAGTGTGGGACAGTGGCACTCCGACGCTATCTTTGTCACGGCAGATATCCTTGAATGATTCCTCCGGCAGGAAGGCGTCATCATGGTACGGGGGGGGGGGACTGGCACCTCGTGGACTCGAGTGTTAAGCTCGTTACGCTGTGGGAGAATACAAATCCCGGTGAATTGGGGAGGGACGTGTGGGTCCCTTCCCACTTGCACCCACTAGCATGGATTCTGGACAGTTATCGGGTTACTACCATAACTGGATCGCAAAAGGACCAGGCCTTTGCCCGAACTGCGGGCCTGGTAGATATCATATTTGTGGTGCTGACGAAGACATCCACCCGCGTTACGATGGGGGGGGGCGAGAGCTTCCCCGTCGTTACAACTGATCACCGGGGCAACCTCCCGGCGCAGATGGAGATCCCCTTCTATGATATCGGTCCACAAGTATCGAACATGGTTGAGGGTGCTCTAAAGAGTTAGGACTCCCTCCGCGAGGCGTTCTCAAATTATACAGCGCCCTACTTCCCCAAGGGAAAAGGATTAGAGATAAACAGTTTAAGCATAGACTTGACGGTACGGTGGCACAATGCCAGAGAATCATACAGGAGGGAGGATGGTATTAAGTATTCCGAGAGACTCCCCCAGGAAGTTCTAGCAGCTATGGGGCTGACTGCGGATGCTACGATGGCACGGAGTGTCTACCCGTACTATGGGGCGCAGTGGGCGGTGACGTCCACAGACAGAAGGGTGGCACCTCGGAAGATCGCTCACCGGTACCCTATTTTACGTATTGGTCATTAGGGCAATATGGCCACGTTGGCCGTGGGTACGGGGTACGCTATTTTTGACACCTATAGCGTGGAGAACCCGGGCCAGGTTCGGGTTCGTATGAACAGCGGGGGTATTGACAGGATAAACAGAGCACGATTCCTAAGAAAAGGATTTGAACAATGGAAGCGTGCGGCAGGTTAGGCCGACAGGATTGCACTACCAAATTAAAGCTGCTTTCCAAGAGTCGGTGAGCAACCACTGGAAGCAAAAGAGGGTGCTTCACTTTTGGGCAGTGTACTATCTACTTTAAGAGATCATCGACCCTCTTTACTTGAAAATCCCAATGGGCGAGTTTTGACATACACTTGTGGATTTTGCGAGTAAGCAGGTTTAATGTCATTCAACATTTTGGAAAGTGACTGAAGTTTTGATTTTGAATTACCCGTGACAAACAAGCTTCCTCGCCCCACGAGGTAAGCGTTATAACACATGTCGATACAGTCCTGGGTTCGCCTGTGCGAGGCCAGCCCAACGGACGGTACTGCAGTCGGATTGGCTAATTTAGGCAATCTTTAACTGCTAATAACTAATTAACGAAGCGTTTAACGAAATTTCGTCACTCTTGATTTCCGTCATATTTCGACGTCTAGAACCCCCCATTTCAATTAAGCCCAGAGATAGACTAACACCCTGTATATTGGTGCATGCGCAACATGCAACAAAAGTTCGTGAAGCATGAGAACATTTAGAGAAGGTCTTTGAAGACAAAGGTTTTAGCCGAAGGCTGCAACTATTAAATACAGTTATTTAGGGGTAACCCGTGCACCTCCATCTCAATTTGAACTCAGGTCCCTCGTGATTCAAATTTTGAGAAAGTGCCGAAGTGCAGCTCAAGGTGAAGTAGGTAGAGAAGACTATAGAGACTATGTGCCAACAGTCCTGTTAGTTAATATCCAGACACTCATCTTTTACTCTCGCAAAGGTCATTTATTCCCGTCTGATATTTTCACAAATCAACAAGATAGAGATGTTTGGACATTACTTTCCCACATAGGTACCCACTGGGTTGTTACTCCAGAAGATGAGTTTGATGCCTCGCGGCTTTTACACGGGGCCGAACTCAACTGTTCTACTATTGAAAAAGAATGCTTAGCAATCGTTTACGCGACGCAATATTTCCGACCATACATATATGGGCATTCGTTCAATCTCATAACGGATCATCGACCCCTGGTCTGGATGAACTCGGTTAAGGATCCGACATCCCGCCTCCTTAAATTAGCAGAGTTCGATTATAAAATTATATACAAGTATATATATCTTTTCTGTGTCGTATCCGTGTTGTGCGATACATTTATATTATATTTGCATGTGTGGCGACCGCCACTCTATCTTACCGATCGGAGGGTTGTAATTAATTTCCGAGTCTTCCGTAAGAAACAAAAGAGAAAATCCTTAAACACATTAGCAGAAGTAGCAGATAAGATTTTAGAAAATACCAATAGCAGATATACCATGGCAACGCAATCAATATCGCATCTTTCAACTATTCTAATTAAAGAAACGTTAGATTCCTTGGAGAAAACAATTTCAGCATTTGTTCACGCAAGCCAAGACTTCATCTCCTGGCGACTCACCCCGCTGACGCAGGCCAACGTCCAGCCGCAGTGAACTCACCCTTATTGGACCATTATTTTGTATTTTTGCACTTATATTATATGTATTCCGTGTATCTATTTTATGTTTCGATTTATATCTATCTAATAAACCTTTTTTCTACATACTCATTGCAAGTTAACACACTCCCCAAAACTAGCTCAAAAATCTATATTTCATAGATTCATATTATAAATTCAACGTCACGCGGCATAGTGTTTCCTTTCTGGTAGAGCTCACGTCTAGAGTTAGGTGCAATCCACTAACACGACCATTGCCGGCGATCTCGAAAAATTCTAGTCACACCGGGAACGTGACATAATTTAAGAATGTAACCAGTACCAGAAACATCTAAAAAAGAACCAAAAATGGCCTTTAGGATTATGTATAGAACAAAGTTAAAGCTTTAGATTACATATAAGTTGAATTGTTTTTGAATTACTACAATGTGTGGAACTATACGAATGGGTACTGAAAGGGCTAGAAGTTCATAGTAAAACCAATGTAGAAGAAGTTGGAGCAGATGAATTGAAATATTCATGACGATAAGACTAGTTAGCCAATGATAACAGATATCTATGTTTCGAATTGGCGGCCTAAGGACGAGAGTAACTTCTTTGTACTGTTATATATGTATACTGTAATAGAGAAGAGAATTCTACTTTGTAAATAATTAGTAAAAGGCGTTTCTCGCTAAGTACAATAAGTGGTATAAGGACATAAGGGTGGAAGAGAGTCCAAAATACAACTAATAAATAAAACAATTAAAACAGGTGTCTCGTATAACTCAGTAGTTTCAGACAATGAACAACCATGGTGACCAGCAACCCTCACGCCACATACATCCAACCCCCTCTAATTTACACAAACATATCTGCCAATGCTTTTAGAAAAGGTTAAGAATGTAAGCAGTACCACAAATATCTAAAAAAGAACCAGAAATGAGCTATTCAATTATGTATACAACAAAGTTAAAGCATTAGGTTACATATAAGTTGAATTGTTTTTGAATTACTACAATGTGTGGAACTATACGAATGGGTACTGAAATTGCTAGAACTTCATAGTAAAATCAATGTAGAAGGAGTTGGGGCAGATGAATTGAGATATTCATGACAAAAAGGCTAGTTAGCCAATGATAACAGACATCTTTGTTCGGAATTAGTGGTCTAAGGACGAAAGTAACTTCTTTGTACAGTTATATATGTATACCGTAATAGAGAAGAGAATTCTACTTTGGAAATAATTAGTAAAAAGCGTTTCTCGCTAAGTACAATAAGTGGTATAAGGACATAAGGGTGGAAGAGAGTCCAAAATACAACTAATAAATAAAACAATTAAAACAGGTGTCTCGTATAACTCAGTAGTTTCAGACAATGAACAACCATGGTGACCAGCAACCCTCACGCCACATACATCCAACCCCCTACAATTTACACAAACATATCTGCCAATGCTTTTAGAAAAGGTTAAGAATGTAAGCAGTACCACAAATATCTAAAAAAGAACCAGAAATGAGCTATTCAATTATGTATACAACAAAGTTAAAGCATTAGGTTACATATAAGTTGAATTGTTTTTGAATTACTACAATGTGTGGAACTATACGAATGGGTACTGAAAGGGCTAGAAGTTCATAGTAAAATCAATGTAGAAGAAGTTGGGGCAGATGAATTGAGATATTCATGATAAAAAGGCTAGTTAGCCAATGATAAC
>JAOPTO010002490.1:0-13491 GCA_033822845.1 Tetrapedia diversipes | reverse complement strand
TTAAAACTATATGAACATATAAAAATATTCGAATACAGAAGAATCTATTATAATTAATCTCAATTTTCTTTTTCTATTAATAGTGATACTATTAAGAGTTACTCACTTAATTAATTCCAAATGATGATTTCGCAAATTTTCAGAATTTTAATTAATTTGTTTATGAGTTGGACTTAGAGGTTAAATAGTCATATATGTAAATTTTAGTATATCCCTTAACTAAACTAAATGTCATTTAATATAGGCGAATTTTAGTAAATATTTTGAATTTTAACATTTTTAAAGTTAGTATCATTAGACGACTAACAGTCACCTCTAGAGTGCAAAGGATTAAAAGTTTATGAATATATAAAAATATTCGAATAAAGAAGAATCTACTGCAATTAATTTCAATTTTCTTTGTTCTTTTTCTATGAATAATGATACTATCACGAGTCATTCGCTTAATTAATTATTTTTTAATCAATATGTACTAAAATTGTCATTGCGAAATTTGCATCTCTCTAAGATTACTCTCTGCAACTGCTCACTGTCAAATGGTAATTTAACAGTTCTTGGTGACCAACATGGCGGCTGCATTTCCCTTCACCAGTGACCGCCATAGCCCTCAACAGGTTCAATTCTTCCCCTAACGAATCTTCTTCTAACGCAAAATAAATATCAATGGATACATCTCAAAGCAAATCATCTCAATCTCTGCAAAAATCTTCGTTTTTCATCCGTCAAAGGAACGAAAACGGTATCAGGCTCTCACAATGACGTAGCGAATCGCTATCGCAGAACAAGCATTAAATTGTCACCTTTCTCGCGTCGAGACGTGTTACCGTTATCACGCCTGCTCGCCATAAATAGTAACAATAAGTAATGCGCCCTCACTTTTCTCCTCTAAATCCCGCCGCGTTTCGACCGCGAAGAAACTTTGTTTCGCGGCGGCGGCGGCGAAAAAACGAACAGAAATCCTTTCGCAACGCGAGAAGCAAGGGGTGTGACGAATAAGCCGGACTTATTCAGTTTATTCTCGCCTCCGGGTATAAGCCAGAGACCCGGCTTCAAAAGTTTCCGACGATTTTTCAACCTGTTCCGAGCCCCGAAGTGCAATAACGCAAACGCGAAGGTAATGCTCGCGAGAAATTCGCGAAATTCTTATAATCACTACGCGATGTCTTTGTGAACATTATTAGGAAAAAATTGACCATGAAATGAAGCATGAAATAAATGAGCCGTTTATTTTGAAAGTGGCCTAACTCCATTTATCTTCAAATTGAGATATTTAAGGGTTTGCGTTTCAATGAATTTAAAAATATACGTGTAGGATACTAATGAGTCATACTGCTTAAGTGTATCTAAGGATGTTAAATTTATAGTTCCTATTAAAATAGTGGCAATTATTAAGTGAATAATATGCATTTTCTTACCAAGAATGGAGTTAGGCCACTTTCAAAATAAACTTTTTGATCACTCCATTGACCAGCAAATTTTCGTGTTACAAAATCTTAATAATTTTAAATATATTAGTAACAATCTCCTTCATAATGAAAATATCATGTAAGAATGTAACTATTAAGGTAGCTAACTCGATTTTATTGAAAAATGGACTTAGGCCACTTTCAAAATAAACGGCTCAAATATTTGATGTCGCGAAGTATTAACCCTTTTTAAGGCAGAGGCGATATATTTACCACCAACAAAAACTTCAGCAAACTCAAATTCAGCTTGCATGTGACTCTGTTGACGGGCAGTGGGAATATTTTTACCACCTATTTTTCCAAAACTTCCGAAATAATTAGTGTTTTTCTTTTAAGTTTATGTTTGTTATATAAATAAAAACATGCCAAAAATATAAGCGCAAGTTATTTTATTACTCCGAATCCTTCTGCCTTATAAAGGGTTAACACCCTGTATATACAGTGGCTCCAAAAAGTATTCGTACACTATGTCACAAATAAATTCGTTTTAGCCCTGAAATTCTGAGTCTGATAGAAGTGTTTAATAAACCTTGTGGGTATGTAGATCGTAATATATATACGTATGAATTAATCTCTTCTTTTCATCTAAATGCCATTTTAAAGGGGTGAAACCAGCGTTGAAGTTTCTGAGTGTTCTCTCATTTTTTAAAGATAACTTTGTAATGGTACTTGATGAAGCAAAACCTTTCCAATAGAAAATGTTTAATTTTTAATACTCTATCGCCTTGCCACAAAAATAGAACCCAGAAAAGCTTGTATTCAAAGCATGAACAATCACTGAAACTTTGAAATTCGTTATCAGCCCCCTTAAAAGATATTTTGCCGCCAAAAAATGCTCCACGCAGAACACACTATGTTCTGTACACACCTAAAGTTTCATTGAAATCAGAGTTTCAGGATTAGGTGAATTTCCTTATAATACAGTGTACGAATACTTTTTAGAGCCACTGTATGCATTTGTCAATTTTTGCAATCTTCCGCTTACTGCAACGAGATTATCAGTATACAAGTAATAATACTCCGTCTTCAACAAACAGCGCGTCGTTCACACGGAGCACTTAGGCTGAGAGTATTCAGCGGTCAAAGGATTAAACACTAATGTAGGATATGAGGATGAAGGGGAAAAACACACGAGTCATAAACAAATAGAAACAACAGTTTATTAAAAGAAAAACACACAAGAAAGTTAATTTGTTTGAACACACGCAAGGAAAAGAATAAGAATCTGAGCGGCACTGCTTTCCGCGACTCTTCTTCTTATGCACGCAAGAAAACGACTGTCGCTAAATTTGCCGGTCGCAACAAGTTTACCAAAAACAATTGACTATCGACACGGCGGCGAGCCGTGTCATCTTCGTAACGGCTATTTTACGGACAAATACAATGTATCTCCAACGGTTATTCCGTGGAAGAATCCTACACTAATAACGATAATATCGTGTCTGTGTTTTACAAAACTTTAGAAAACCTGAAAAAAAAAGAAACGAAAAAAGAAATCTTAATGGTCCTTTAGCGACACGTTCAAACTTCTGTCTTTATCTGTTTTACGTAAAACACACGGTTTGCACAAATATTCCCGCGCACCATCGATGGCATTTCAAAAAGGTCAAACGTTATCTCAGGGTCCGCTAATCGGTTACAAATTGATTTCCACTCTATTTCGGGCTCGATTAAAGGCTTTCTTCAGCGCGGACTGCACACGCAAATATCCTCAGGGCCACGGAACATTTCAATCAAATCCGGTTCACCGGCCGTCAATCCGTATTAATGTTCTTCATTTACGCGGCGCTGGTTAGCTCTTGACATTTTAAGGTGGCGCCGTTCGTGACAGGCGTGACAGCATCGCGGCTGCAATGCATGTTGCGGTCGTTACTTGTCGCCGTTTAGTAACTATCCCAGATGAATTTGCGGCAGAGCGTGTCCGCGAGCCGAAGAGCCTCGACGATCGCTTTTGCTGCGTTAAGCCGCGTCCACACTGCTGTTCGCGAGCAGCGAGCAGCGAGCAGCGAACTCCTCAGCGAACAGCGAACAGTGTTCGCTCGGGAAGCGGTACATCAAAGAAACTGTTCGCGAGCTCGAAGCGTATCTGGACGCGTTTGTAACACAGTATATGGCAAAAGCTAATAGCAAACTGCCCATGAATTCAGAGCGAACAAGCTTGTAACTGTTCGCGAGCTCCAGTCTGGATATGCTGCGTTTTCCGTTGGCGAACAGCTCGCGAACCGCACGCGAGCAATTCGTGTGCTGCTCGCGAGCTGCTCGCAAACTGTTCTCTTCTATGTGGACGCGGCTTTAGAGACTCCATCTACTAGATAGATAGATAGATAGATAACTTTATTGTTTTCCCAATGGGATTACAAGAGAGTTCCGTTCCTTTACATCCTCCTTATTTTCTCACCTCGCTTATTCCTTATATAAAAATTTAATTAACAAAAATAAAGTACAGCTAAATTAAAATTAACAATAAGTATAAAAAAAAAAACAAAATTCCTGACTAATAATAACCTTACATACTATTATATTTATGTACACTATTTACACGTTAATGCAATAATATATCCTCCCTCCCGTTCCTCCTCTTTGGTTGTCTTTGGTTTTCTTTTCCGACTTCAGCCCTAGACTCCATCTACTATTGAAACGAATTTGGCGGTTCTCTAGCGGGTCCAAAAACGGTTGCTTGCCAGAAAATATTGGGTTGGATCACTAAGTGATTGTGGATTTTAACCCTTTTAGTACCGAACGATGATATATCGTTGCGTATTCCATGGCGCCTAACTATTTGCATCGCAAGAGAGCTCTATCTCAAAATAAATTTATAAAACGTTATTAATGTTTCAATTTTGTCTTTTATTCCGTAATATGCTTCTTGTTGAACTTTGTAAATATCATTCTTACTTCCGTTTTTATGAGCTTTTTCCCAAACCTTAGCAAATTCGTTAAATTTGCTCGGTACTGAAAGGGTTAAGCCTTTAGCTGGTAATGTTGACCTCAAGCAACATGTGTTTCTAGCAGCTTGCATGTGAAAGAGCAACATGTCCTAATTATTTATGCTTATTGCATAAATTATGCTAATAAAGTTTTTTCAGCTCTTCACTCTCTTAAAAAGGACATATATACTTAACTTGGATACCTCCCAAATTTGTTTATTTGAAATTTCGATGCTTATCAGATAAAGGTTTAAATAAGAATGAGAAATCAAAATTTTTACTTGGAAATATGATTTTATTAACACGTTCGCGGATGTAAATGCTATAGCATTCGTTGCATATAACTGTTAAATAATAATAACAATAGGATTAAATAAACTTATTCGTGACACAGTGTAGGAATACATTTTGGAGCCACTGTAACTTGTGAAAGCTATCGTTTACTTTTTACGTGAAACAATTAAAATTTTAAAAAGAATGCTGCGACGGTTAATTCAGATTAAAAGGATTTTAAATATAATAACAATGCCGTTTACATTTGTTCATCACAGTACACAAGTAAACTTGAAGTACAGTGCAGTAGTTACCATATTATTAGTAAATAATATGATACTGTGACTATTAAATTTTTATTGCACAAAGCAATAAATAGTGTTTAAGGAAATGATATTGCGCTGCTGATTTTTATGCAAATTCAAATTTCCACAAGATTAAGCAAAAGAACGGAATCCGGACAGAGATACACATAAATTGCCTAATTCCTTAAATTTATTTATTATAAATATAATATAATAAATTTTTAATATTACTTATTTAATCATTATAATGAATTTTTTAAAATTATAAATTTTTTTTATTAAATAATATATCTGAAATTTAAATCTTTAAAATAATTAAATCTTAAATTATAACATACTTTGTATTAATACTAAATTTTAAAACCATAAAATATTAATTTGAAATTCCTTAAATTTATTTATTATAAATATAATATAATAAATTTTTAATATTACTTATTTAATCATTATAATCAATTTTTTAATATTATAAATTTTTTTTTATTAAATAATATATTTGAAATTTAAATCTTTAAAATAATTAAATCTTTAAAATAATTAAATCTTAAATTATAACATACTTTGTATTAATACTAAATTTTAAAACCATAAAATATTAATTTGAAATTAAACAATATATAAATATTAAGTTTATCCCTAATATTCTTTTTATAGTATAATTAATTAAAAAATAAATTTTAAATAACTAATTCTACAAATAGCTTTAACTTATTTCATAAGAAACTAGATATCAATGAAATCGGATAGCATACAACATTCGTTTCTCCCTCTAAATTTTATAACTTGCAGTTTAAATTAGCTATTTCGTAACACTTTTGCACATTACACAATTTATGTTTCTCACAAATACATAAAAATTCACAATCCAATAACGATTACGGTTCTGTTATTATTAGAACGACTAATATCGGTTAATCTAGTCATCTTGTCACCTAACAAATTCGGATAAAACGGAATCCAACCGTACTCGAGAGATAAAGAAAAGCGAGTAAAAATAAACGTGTACCCCACTTTCTTCGCTCGCTGATTTGCAACGTTTTACCGATCACGCCACAGGAGGATCACCTTATCGATTTAATTAACGTTTCGTCAGCTGGCGTATCAATCCCAGCGGAATGTTAATTATAAAATTCCTGGAACAGCGAAAAGGTCGACGGTATTTGCTGGTATTACAGCGATCGCCGTGTGCGTCTAATGGCGTGAAAGGGGCTGGTTTTATTTGCGATCCAGTTAGATGCCTTTTAGGTTTTGATCCTGTACTTCGAAACGTGTTCGCAACGTAATCATGCTTGCGGTCTAATTACTTTCGAATTTATCCCGGAAAAATAGCCGGTTATTGCTGGTTTAACGCGAACGGTATCGCTCACGAGTCAACTGAACAAAATTCTTTGTAATATTTACTGATTGATCGTAAGATAGCGTAGATCAGAGGTGTCTGCTTCACGTTTACTTCGAGAAATACATAAACGTGTTCGTATTTTAATCCATTTTCGATTACAGGTTATCGCTTAAGGATTTAAATGCTTGACAGAAATTTGGTTCCATTTTATGTAAGTATCATGTGGGAATTTAAATATTTAATGGAAGTCTTGATCAACATAATCCACATTTGGGGATTTAAATAGTTAACGAACTAACAGACAAAGAATTGGATACGTGATTCTCAATTATTAGAGATCTGTATTAAAATATAATTTTTTACTTTCAATATAATTTGGGGATTTAAATAATTAACAAAATAATAACTAAAGAATTGGATGTGTGATTCTCAATTATTAGAGATCTGTAATAAAATATAATTCTTTACTTTCAATATAATTTGGGGATTTAAATAATTAACAAAATAATAACTAAAGAATTGGATGTGTGATCCTCAATTATCAGAGATCTGTAATAAAATATAATTCTTTACTTTCAATATAATTTGGGGATTTAAATAATTAACAAAATAACAGATAACTTGATGAAGCAAAACCTTTCAAATAGAAAATGTTTAATTTTTAATACTCTATCGCCCTGCCACAAAAAAAAGACCACAGGAAAGATTGTACTCAAAGTGTGAAAAACGCTGAAACTTTAAGATTTGTTATCACCCCCTTAAAAGATATTTTACCGCCAAAAAAATTGCTCCTGGCAGGATACACCATGCTCTGTACACGCATAAAGTTTGATTGAAATCAGAATTTCAGAAGTAGATGAATTTCTTCATAATACAGTGTACGAATACTTTTTGGAGCCACTGTATAGGTTTGTATTCTCCTTTCGTTGGTATTCGCACTAAAAGTGACGGTTAGCCCTAACCAATCACCGTTGTTTGAAGATGTTGTAGGAAGGGAAGGCTGGTCAACGCTTCCCTTCTACCAAGGACACTTGGGCAGGTATAGGGTCGTCATTATACATATACTTCTACCCTAATTTAGAACGCAACAGTATACACCGTACTTAGGTTTTTTTTATGTTTAATAATGTTTATTATAATCCAACAATCCATACATTTTCAACAATTACATAAAGTTCATAATAAACGCTGAACATCGGATACAGCTCGACGGTAATTCTTAACCCCTTGCACTATTTTAACGAGTCTGACTCGTGATGAAAATTTTAGGCCAAACATGGATGTCACGAGTCGGACTCGTTGTTCAGTTCCAGACCAAACATGAATATCACGAGCTTGACTCGTACTCGACATTTCAGGCCGAACATGAATATCACGAGTCTGACTCGTGGTCTTAATTTCGGGCAAAATTGATATTTAATTGTTTATTTATATTGTGTCCTTCAGTTTTAGGTTTGATATTAGTGAGATAATCAGAAAACTTATTTGAGTTCAAATACTACTACCACGGATTTGCTTTTACATATTTTTATTTCGTTATTAATTAATTATATTATTATTAGTTATTCAGAATTTGTTTTAATCTTATGTGATAATTAAAGTATATATAAAAGTTTTTGATTCAAATTCATTTGAATTTCACAAGAGTTCCATCGCGTGGATAAGATAGGTCTCAAGTTTCGGCACGCGTGCTCCACCGCTCCGTCCTTCAACGCGACAATTGAGGCAGCCGCGTTTGGCCTGACTTTTTCCGAGGTTCCGAATAGTGCAGGGCTTCTTAAACTTTTGTTATTCACGACCCCATTTATGATTGCGAGTTTCTTGACGACCCCATACAAATATAAAAGAAAAATAAATTAATATTTTTTGATGATTTATTTATTAGGTAACAATATACACATATACATATGAAAATATATAGTTTTAGAATTCGTTTTGAAATATACAAAAATCTAAAATTAAAAATTGCAGAATTTTGCTACGCGACCCATAGTTTAAGAAGCCCTGGGAATAGTGCAAGGGATTAATCTAGGCATAATGGTCACAAACGGCGACACTCTAAGCACATATACAATATTTTATTTTTTTCTATTAATAATATGTGGCGGTACCCTGGAAAGTGTCGAAGAAAATAATAGTAATTAAAACGGCTGTAGGGAAATGCCTACAGCCGACCAATAAACCTTTTTTACCACTTCATTTTACCTGGGCCTCGAACACCGAGGGTCCGAGCGGGCGACCATTTTTGTCCGCGCGGAGTCCCAGGTTTCCTTCGACAATTTCCAGGGTGCTACCACCTCCACCGAAAGTACAGCCA
Source organism: Tetrapedia diversipes (assembly GCA_033822845.1). NCBI lineage: Eukaryota > Metazoa > Arthropoda > Insecta > Hymenoptera > Apidae > Tetrapedia > Tetrapedia diversipes. The sequence continues at coordinate 4,864 of JAOPTO010002490.1, read as the reverse complement.
GCCCTTGGCGGGGGGCTACAGTATATAATGACCATTTTTTGGGAGACACAAAAAAGTACGTCCTCAGTTTTCCAATAAGCGTCAGGCCTATTCATTTTATATTTTGTTATTCATATTGTTATCCGTTATTTTGTTTCGTTGAATAAATCGTTATTTGTTTCTGTTACTATATTTTATTATTTCAACGCACATACCACCTCATTTATACACGATCCTTTTCTGGTATTCAATTGTAGAAATTCTGATGGTAGAGATTGCACTTTCATATTCTATTGATCAGAAAGTTGGAAAAAACTGTTCATGGGAGTATGCACCGTACTGTTAGCACGTCGGGCCCCATTTAGCTGTTGTACATTATTACGAATTCGCGAACAGATACGATCTTTATAACGAGACCCTGTTCGATTTTAGTTGTTTCGTTATCGTCTGTTAGGGGTTAATGACGTCCAAGCATTGTACGCGATACAGAACGTTGCAAACGTAACAGTGACACGGAGAGCGTAAGCGTTACCAATTTTGAAGTAACCATTTCGTAACGCTGTAGAAATAGCCCGCGGAGAAATTTTGCCCGGCTGTGAATCACGCGCTGTTTATTGTTATCGACAGAATTAACTTCCGACCGATTCCTGATACTATTTATAAGCACCGCCTTAAGCACGAAAAGTGACGTAGTCACGAAAATATACTTCGCCAGCGATTGACTCTCTTTGTCAAAAGTCGCGGAAGATAATCGTTCCCGTAAACGCGAAGCGTAAAAATAACTAGTAGATCGTGAAATAACAAACTTTGCGTCGGGGATATATTGTAAAATCAACCCTTTGCATTCTGAATTATCTTTCAATTTTGTTGCCAATAACTCTCTAGTATTTCAGGTGATTTATTTGAAATTTACTTCAAAGGACAATTTCTTGAGTGGTACTTATTTTTTTTTTATTAGTTATATTAAACATAGCTCTCAAGATTTGTTGTAACTTACATTTATTTAATTACGTTGACCCTTTGGGCTTAAACTTTCGTCCGCTACTGTATTTAAAATGGCACTTTAAAAATGTCGAGTGTGATTTTGTACTCCAAATTATTTGTCAATTTTGTTGCCAATAACTCCGTAGTATTTCAGATGATTTATTTGAAATTTACTTCGATGGACAATTTCTTGAGTGGTACTTAATTTTTTTTAAATTAGTTATATTAAACATAGCTCTCAAGCTTTGTTGTAACTTACATTTATTTAATTACGTTGACTCTTTGGTCTTAAACTTTCGTCCGCTACTTTATTTAAAATGGCACTTTAAAAATGTCGAGTGTGACTTTGTACTCCAAATTTGTCAATTTTGTTGCCAATAACTGTCTAATATTTTAGATGCTTCATTTGAAATTTACTTCCATGGACAATTCTTTGAGTGGTACTTATTTTTTTTTTTTTATTAGTTATATTAAACATAGCTCTCAAGTTTTGTTGTAACTTACATTTATTTAATTATGTTAACTCTTTGGTCTTAAACTTTCGTCCGCTACTGTATTTAAAATGGCACTTTAAAAATGTCGAGTGTGATTTTGTACTCCAAATTATTTGTCAATTTTGTTGCCAATAACTCCGTAGTATTTCAGATGATTTATTTGAAATTTACTTCGATGGACAATTTCTTGAGTGGTACTTAATTTTTTTTAAATTAGTTATATTAAACATAGCTCTCAAGCTTTGTTGTAACTTACATTTATTTAATTACGTTGACTCTTTGGTCTTAAACTTTCGTCCGCTACTTTATTTAAAATGGCACTTTAAAAATGTCGAGTGTGACTTTGTACTCCAAATTTGTCAATTTTGTTGCCAATAACTGTCTAATATTTTAGATGCTTCATTTGAAATTTACTTCCATGGACAATTCTTTGAGTGGTACTTATTTTTTTTTTTTTATTAGTTATATTAAACATAGCTCTCAAGTTTTGTTGTAACTTACATTTATTTAATTATGTTAACTCTTTGGTCTTAAACTTTCGTCCGCTACTGTATTTAAAATGGCACTTTAAAAATGTCGAGTGTGACTTTGCACTCCAAATTATTTGTCAATTTTGTTGCCAATAACTGCCTAGTATTTTACATGCTTCGTTTGAAATTTACTTCGATGGACAATTCTTTGAGTGGTACTTATTTTGTTTATTAACTATACTAAATAAAGTTATAAAGCTTTGTTTTAACTTTTATTTGTTTAATTTCGTTGACTCTTTAGTCTTACACTTTATTATGTATATATATTATGTTTATTAATATTATGTAAACCATAATTTTATGGTTCGCAAATATCATTTATCTATTCATTTTTATTGTCATCATGGTAGAACACTATTTATTTATTAACGTAGAATACAAATTTTATTTATACCGTTATTTCTTATTAATTAATTAATTATTTTCTTTAAACCTTTGAATCTTTCAATTTTGTCCGTCACTATACTTCGAATGCCTGTTTTACGTGGTTCTGCTTGGGACACCGAGCGATTTCCAATTTTCGGGTAAACAGTGCAGCTTCCCATGCAAGCAGACCGATATCAATTAACTTGATATTAAATCGGTTTCGTTCTACTCACGTATAATTATCGTTTAAAGCGCACTCAGGTTAATTATCGCGTACTACATCTCTCGTTCCGCGGATAAGTGCAACTCGGCGTTGCTTACTCTATAAACAAACTGTCAGGATCGATTTGTGCAGGCTGGACGCACAAGCGGCGCGGAGATATCTTTTCGCATTGCCAATCCACGTGACGCAAAATCGTGGAACGATTGTGAATTAAAAATCGTGCCCCGGAGACAAGAGTGATCAACCGATGCAAATAGAGCGAGAGAATTTTTTAAGGAGCGGCTCTTTTACATCGACGCCTGTGCAACGCATTTGTCATCCCCGTGTTCAACTTAATCCTGTTTAATAGCAAGCGTGTATTACGAGAACTGGACAGCTCTGTAATGTCTGTCGGCATTTTTTTTTTTTCTTCATCGATTTTAGGTTAATCCTTAACGATCGGCGGCCTTTATCCCGTGTTGCATTCCTTTTTAATGGGAAACTACGAGCGCAATAAAAAAAGACAGGTGTAAGTGGGACGTTGATTGAAAATACTATATTGTACGTATGAAATCGCGAAATGGTATTGGATTCCTTTGCGATGAAGAATTTAAACGACTCTGTTACTAAAATTATTGTTGTCAAACAGTCGTGTGTTTGTCATCGACGTTATTTAAATTCTGTAGTTATTATTATTCTTAAAATGTTTCGTATTGTTACTAAAACATTCATTCTAAAACAGTTATTGTCTCTGCCAATAATATTATTCAAAAGTAAAAATTGTTACTATTTATTTTCACCTTATTTTATCGGTGCCATTTAAATGCAGTAGTTAATATTACTACTCAGATGTTATCATTGAACGTTATTATATTATGAATTATTACTCATTGTTGTATTATTAAGCATTTGCTTGATAATTTCAACCCTAATCTCTGTCAATAATATTTTCATTTATATTTACCTTATTTTATCAGTGCCATTTGAGTGCAATAGTTATTCTTACTACACAAATATTATCATTGAACGTTATTGTCTCATGAATTATTACTCATTTTAATATTATTAAGCATTTGCTTGATAATTTCAACCCTAATCTCTATCAATAATATTATACAAAAATAAAAACTATTTTCAGTTATTTTTACCTTATTTTATCGGTGCCATTTAAGTGCAATGATTATTATTACTACTCAAGTGTTACCATTGAACGTTATTATATTATGAATTATTACTCATTTTAATATTATTAAACATTTGCTTGATAATTTCAACCCTATTCTCTGCCAATAATATTTTCATTTATATTCACCTTATTTTATCAGTGCCATTTGAGTGCAATAGTTATTATTACTACTCAAATATTACTATTGAACGTTATTGCCCCGTTAATTATTACTCATTGTTGTATTATTAAACATTTGCTTAATAATTTCAACCCTAATCTCTGTTTAAGAATAATAGCAATTTTTGCGATCGCTCGATTTTAATCGCACCCGACTAACGCAATTACTCGCAGTTATACGACCACTTCTAATTACCATCGTAATAATTTTAACGATCGGTCATCAAATACCCGATGGACGCAAGAAACAGCTTGCAAACCGTTCACTTTTCACGGCTCTCGACCTCTTTGACGATTTATTATTATTATTTTCCGTGCAGATGCTATCGCGTGGGTATACTCATACCGGGGGACGATTATATCGTAATTAATTCCCGTCTTAATTAGAGTACACGGCCCCGTTGCGCAATTATTCACCGAATGGTCCTCGTTTTTGAATGACAGAACTGGTTGCACGCGATACTGTTTCATCCGTCGTAATTGCGAATAATAATAAATAATAAGCTGGTCACCCGACTTATTACGTTAAAAGCGGTTTTTCCCGTAAGCCGACGAGCCAGGCATAACGTAATGACGCGATAATCTATTAAAAACCGTGGGATAATATCCGCGATACGATCGATGCCGATCTTGCCGCGATAGCGATCTACGTGGAACACCCGCGATTATAATGAACATTCCTCGGTCGTGTTTGTCTTCTTAACCTCGATATCGCTTTAACCCGGTGTTTCCTAACGTGGGGCCCACGCCCCACAGGGGGGCAATTCGAAAATGGACTCTGTATATGTTTTGAAATTTTACTTACTGTGTTTTATTAACAATTTCATAGTGATTTCTTCATTTATGTTTCTTAAGTGAACAAATCAATTTTTTAATGTTAAAAATTATGTATGTTACATAGGGGGGGGGGCATAAAAACTTTAGAAAGGTTAAGGTGGGGCATGGCACAAAAAAGGTTGGGAAA